>JANVCJ010156473.1:0-14856 GCA_026413505.1 Epizoanthus ramosus
CACTTCACAACACATTAACATAATCTGCTTCAATCGCCTTCTAAAACAGGCCATCCGACCAAATAGTGTACTGGGAAACACAGTTTTATATTCGAGTTGCTCATACTAGTCATTATTTTTAGCATATACCGGTATCTTGTTTTTGTCGAATTTAAGAGACATTGAGTATGCATGCACTATGCCGTGATACTCTCCCTTTAAGACTAACATGCCTGTAAAGTTTTTATAGATAATAATAAAGTTTGTATAGCACTGACTGTAGCTTGTACATGTACATATAGTTGTTACAAATGATTATAAAATACAAAGATAATGTCAGTAGTTGTTTACTGCTTGGTTCTCACACAATAACTTTACAGCCTGTGTTTGCTACAAAACGAAGGAAAAATTCTCATGGCTTCTCACTGCCAACTTGGTTGTGCAACTTCTTGGTCTTGGCAGTGATCTTACACAAGTTTCTTGGTCATCAACTTAGCCAAGAGTGAGATCATGCTGCGGAATTATATATATATCAGCTGCAAAACTCAGTATGGTCTTGGGCATGGACTCAGGTGTGAAAGTTTTTTCCCCAAAGGTTGGTATTCAATCTGACAAAACCTTAACTAATGCCATACCTGTCTGTCCATATGCAAATATACATGCATTGTATCCTTCAAAGGCATTCTGAAGTAGATCGTTCCCAAGGCATCCATAAATTTTTTCTTGACCTATAAGAAACAAATAAAATAAAAATAAATAAACCAATAATTGATTGTAAAAGGAGCATAGTCTTTGTTCATCTGTCAAACACTGAAACATTCCAGCATCTAGGTAGTTTGCATGTGATCTCTGGAAACGTGACCTTCACACCCTTAACCATTTTCTTCCAATGACTTTGCTCACCCTTCCCTCAGCTCTTTATAAATCAATACAGTGTACATGTATATACCATGTTGAGTACAACACTGCATCCTGACCAGTATTAATACCACTCAGTTGCAAATCATTAATATAAATTTTATACATCAACTTTTGAACATATTCTTGTATGAAAAATTACAGATTTTTCTAGACTTTTCCAAATCATGTTTTGTCAAAATTCCAGACTCAAAGAACTGCTGGTGAAGAAAGAAACACAGTCTGTAGCTACCATGATCTACAGTATAGTGAAAAAGTAACGCAAGTATAATATGTTTATGTATGTTCTATTGTTCTCGAGCGTAGTACAGTCAAAATTACACTGGATTGTATGGTGGAGTATGGTCATAGTACGCCGTACAACGAACATACTATGGCTGGTGCACATTTTGTATGGTATGGTTGAACTTGGTGGACATGTTTTCACGATTAGAATGAGCCATAATAAATGAAGGCTTAATATCATATTGCTTTATCATATTGTAATGCGCGCATGAACATATACACAGTTATGTAATATGCGCACTATAAGTTAATGTATTATTATTATTATTAAGGCTACACAGCATCTCCGCGTTGGCCAAAACTGGAAATTGAAGTTCTGCTGGATATGTAGTCGTCATGTGTGTGCATGCAAGCATAAAAACTTCATAAACAAGTGGGATAACATGTAAATTTCATGCCACTTGTGATCCAAGGGAAGAACCGATCCAAAAGAAGAACTGATCCAAAGGAAGTCTAACTGATCCAAAGGAAGAACTGATCCAAAGGAAGAACTGATCCAAAGGAAGAACAGATCAAAAGGAAGAAATGATCATGGGAATCATGTCATTTTGGAGAACACAGATTACAAGGGAAAGTGCAGTCACTATGTGGATGTCATACTGACTGTACTAGGCCGTACAGAAGAACGTAGAACGGTGTACACAGCAAATGAGGTGTACGCTATTAAACAATATATTTTGTTGGTGTACGCTGTATGCCAAATTATGTGAAACACGATGTATCACGTTTATTTCTTTTTCAGTTGTAAGCTGTGGAAAACTATGAAACCATGCATGGCAAGCTGCCACAATCCGGGCTGTAACACATGGTCCACAGGCATGAAACCATATAATGATGGTGATTAAGATTGGTCAAGATGTATTACTGCATATCGCACACTGCACTTTACTGACTTTGTAATTTTCTGTATAATATGTAAACGTACCTTAACCGAATGTTGCATACTGCTCTGTAATTTATCTCTATGCGTTAATAAAAATAAATAAAAATAAAAAAAAGAAACTGTCAGTGGTCTTTGGCCAAGATCTATGATGGTACATGGTACATGTATGTAATCCACAGCCGTGGATATTCTCAGTTCATGGTTTTTTTCACAAGGGCAGATCCACGTGAGAAGTTATATTCTAAATACCTGCAAATTTCTTGTTGTTTTCATCAATGGACCAGAAACTATGATCAAAGGTGAATGTCTGATAATGAAATGGCAAACATCAGCATTTAGTAACACAACAACTACATGTACTGTTAATATAACACATTCTAACACAGGTTTAGTACACAAGTCCATATATCTCAAGCAGGTAATATTGCTTATGATTTTATGTACATGTATGTATGTATAATTATTATAATTATAAATAATTTCATTCGACAAAATAATATTGTGTACATCATTCTACAGAAGCTGAAGACATGCCAAGCAAATTATCAAAAACAATTAAAGCAAGCTCAACTAAAATGCACTTCACTTTCAAACCAATGGTGCTGCACAAGGCAAGAGTGAAGACTAGTGGAAATCAACATGTTCATCTGAGGTGATTTGACATAACTATTAACACAAAATTTTTATTTGTAAATATCCCGATGCCTGATAGACACCATAATTGATGCCTGAACAAATGCCTGTGCAACTATCTCTGATAGCCTATGGGGTCAACACATACAGCCTGCTTGATACCTGGTCTAGAGATGGGCACCTTGATGCCTGATAGGCATGATAACTGATGTCTGAACACCTAATATGCTTGTGTAACTACCGTATCCCTGATAGCCTATGAGGTCAACACATACAACCTACCTAAACCTGGTCTATACATGTACATGTAGATGAACCCCTTGATGCCTGATAGACATGATAACTGACGTCTGAACACCTATGCCTGTGCAACTATCCCTATACTATGAGCAGTCCCTCTTTCCCTCCATAATCCGTCGAGAGTTGGCAAAAAAAAGACACATGTGCAGGCGAGGAGAATGGGGAGAGAGAAAAAGAGAGAGAGGAGGGGGGGTGGGGAGAGGGGGGATGGGGAGAGGAAAAGAAGGGACTACAGACACTATTGAATTCTGAATTACGTGTTACTGCAGTAATGCAAAATTCCCATTGGTTCATTGTGGGTAACATGTCAACGGGTTGTCAACAGACCAAAATATGCTGTGACTGAGGTGGTCAAGTGAAAAGTGATGAACTGCAGAATTATTTAATATGTGACGGAATTGATGAGATGAGTGTGTTTTTATTAAAATAAATTATTTTAAAAACATCGATTGCCTGAAAGCGGAACAGAGATCAAGCAGCACTGGAGGCCCTACTTGACTGTGTTGATGTACTCGTAATTCATCCAACGGGCTTAGGCAAAACCTAAAGCCTAGTACATTCATTTGTAATTCATCAGCTTTTATTTATAAAAGTTTGACACTGAATGCAAAGTCAGCCACAACTTACTGCAACTGACGGTTATAAATTTGTTGTGTCGCCATATTGTAAAGCATTATCGAAGATCAGATCAAGGAGATGGTGGATCAGCTGTTGAATTGAATTCCAATGATATAGGCAATAGCTATCAATGCTGAATGAAATTATAAATATTGGTAACAGTAAATTTCAGGTGGTCTTTGCATCAGCAGAGAGCTGTTTGTTGAAGAATTTTTGACGACTACTCATCACAAAGGACAATCAGCTGATGTGGTGATGCAGTGGAGATATGGTACATATTGATCTCTTGTTAATGTACATGTAGTTGTGAGAATTACAAAAAATGTCTGCAGTTTTCTTGTTCTCTACCATTAGCTCTGTACAGTCAAATGGAAAACGAAAGCATGACAACAACAACAACATTTGCAGACAAACTTCTATTTTAGAAACACTTTCCCTTGGACGTATAAATTAATTTTTCTCATGTGTGGCACTCAAAGCGGTAATTGAACTAATTGGACTTCAATTAATCTCAAGTGACAATGGCAAGTTGCTAACAAGTCGGAAGCAACCAGATGACTGGGGGCAGTAGTGCAGAATACAGTAGAGTGTCTCTAGTCCTTATTTTTGTTACTGTAGCTTGTTGAAAAGGCAAACAATTGATACACAAACATTTTTACTAATATGGCTATGGACAACTAAGGCCTCACTCAGGCAGGCACAGTGTCTGGACATATGTACTTGTCTGAACATAACTTTTCTTATTGCCTCAGTGCCTCAGAATAGGTACCACGTGCAGAGGTATGTCCTAAGCACAGTGCTCAGGCACTATCACCAGTCTGAACAGGATTTCATCAGTGCCCTGTACCTGCAGAGGTATGTCCTAAGCACAATGCTCAGGCACTATCACCAGTCTGAACAGGATTTCATCAGTGCCCTGTACCTGCAGAGGTATGTCCGAAGCACAATGCTCAGGCACTATCACCAGTCTGAACAGGATTTTATCAGTGCCCTGGGCAGACCTTTTTCATGTTTCCTTGCCACGTTCAAAAAGAAAGGCAAGATGGCGGCTACCAAATTGTTGTGAGCCAAGAAAACAATAAATCAGAAAACATAATGACTGCACCTATCATTCAGCTTGTTGCCATGGACACAATGAATAACTAGGAATGTTTGGGTAAGTTTGCCTACAGAACACCATACCAGCATATGTGCATAGCATTCAAGCATTACTCAATACGCTACTCTTTTTGCAGTGCCAGAGCACAGCACTTCACCATGGCCACAAGTCTGGATATTGCCATTTCACCTCAATTTTCTGAAAGGTGAACTGTAATGTACTTGACAAATGAACGGTTTTACTTGCCCTGGGCAAGTGGTACATGTAATGTTGAAGGGCGAGTGTCTCAAAACAAACACAAAAACAAGAATATTGACAATGTGCAACTTCAGCATACTCCAAATACAATATTCATATCATGCTGCATATCATACACTTCTTTATGTTTGGCATTCAAAATAACATTCAAAGGGATACACTGGCTTCCATTGGCATTCATTTGCTTTCAGATTCAACTGGAAAATGAAGATCAAACAGCAGACCTTTGCCTTCGCTATGACGCAGTTACTGATCATGGAGAATTCAGTAAATAATCCACTTCGAAACAGACTGCAATGATACAAATAACACAAAGTTGTCACAGCTGATACTGCTGAGAGCGAAGTCATTCCAAAGAAACTGAAAGCAACACTTGATGCCTTTGAAATAATCAAAAATTCGAGCTACCCGCAAAACACTTTGGATTCTGGGGTTGGCAGGGGGGACGTACAATCCATTCATGAATATGTTTGACACGACAGGTGGCTACGATAACAGAGGGTTTGGATATCCAGAAACATTTCTTCAAATTGTCACCTTCTCCTATCTTGGACCACTTTATTTGCAGCAGCAAAATTGACACATTCTCCCAACTTCCACTTTGTTTGCAGCAGTAAATAAACACTTTTCGCATTCAGCACCCTCTTGAAGCTTGGCTATGGACAGAGTCATGGACTATTCTCCCCCCCCCCCCTTTTGAAGTGATTGCACAAGAATGTCGATTTCTAGCATGATGAAGACCGAATTCATAACTTGGGCCACACCACGTGAGTAGTCCGAGTAATTAATGTACTGATTTGAGCAAGAACCGACTCATGGAGTGAGGCTGTTATCATCATACATGTAGGTTCAATTCCACTGGGAGCAATTTCGATTTTCTGTTGCATTTTCTTATCTTCTTCACATTTCAGAGTTATCCTCACTTATGGTCATTGTATTTTAAATCAACACATGTTTACATCATACAAAGTAATAAACCTACTCTAAATGGGAATTGTAATATCCCAGCCAAAGATAATCCATATCAGGCACATGCCTGTCTATACTACAACCAAAATAATGTCAATGACCCCTGCTTCCTGTTTCTTTCACTGTCTATTTTAATATGGCACCAATATGGTGCACAGATTTTTTAAATTCAAACCACTTCATATTTTCATTCATAATATTGCACTCCATTTTAGTGTATGCTTACACACTGTCAATGATATAACTTCTGATACATTTTTATTCTAAAATTTATTATTATTGTGTGATTTTCTTTGGTTGTGCAAATATTTAAGAATGGCACAGGATGCATTTAATACAGATTATACAACAAACTGGATCCTGCCATTGCAAATCATATAGTGATATACATCTCTCTCATCATGTGACCAACGTAATTTCTGATTGAAACAGGACATTAACTTAACGCTGGAATTCACAAGCGTGAGAGAAGAATTTTGACCACACCACAGCTTGCTTCAAGAAGTAGCAAGCTGTGGGTTTACCTAAATACTTGAATACTTTGTCTATATTAAACTGTGTAAATATGCCAACGCTACAACATAATAAACCTCACATAGCAAACACTTTTTGACAATTTGTCAATTTGAACATTTAATATATGTATCATAACATATTATGGCCTTCTCACCTTGTTGTGTTTCCTGTTTCGAATTTCCATGAAAAATAAAAAAGAACAACAACTATTAGATAATCAAAAACAAAGTCGAAATAAATTGAAAGATGCAACAAGAAGCCATACAACGGTTTGTTTACACAGTTCTTTATACAAAACATAATTTATATCCACTCAGCTGTAAATGATTTCTCGTTGAGACCTAAGCCGGCTACAAAAGCCATATTAATCCCTTTATATTAGTTATACATTTAGACGATGATTGCAAACATAGGAAAAATTGCTGATTTTATTTAAAAAGACAATTTCCCTATTGAAGAGAAGTCTCCCTTTTTTCCGACAGAGCAAGAAATATATCCTGCAGAGGGAAATCACTTCACACCTTCCATTCAAAAGAACTCCTCGTCACAATTAAAAGAATTGTGCAAAATATTAGATACGATGTTTACGACACGACTGAACTGTAAGGATTTCATACGAGAAATTAGTCTGCGTCATCCGCAATGCAAGTTTATTAGAAATGAAAAAAATGAAGAAATAATTCCGCCTTCAGTTCTGGAAATAAAATGTTCCTAACCATCTCAATTAAGTAAAATGTTTATGCAAGACATTCTAAGTATTCGTAAGTCATTCGAGCTTGAGAGGACCAGCAAAATCCAGGTTTGTCTATACCAAATCCCATTAAATGTTAAAACGATTTTCAATAGCTGTGAAAAAGTCGTATTTCACTGAAGCCTTAAGAGCTGCGGAACGATTCCCAAATCAAAATGATGCCTAATTCGCTGAAACATCCGTCATTGATTCATTTCCAAAATGAAATGGCACAAATATAGAGGAAGACGTCTCTTGTCTTCTTGAGGACTGAGCAGTATGAACACAACAGACCGGTACTTTTTTAATACCTACGGTGCCACCTAAATATCAAAACATCTGTTAACTTGTACATGTCTGATACTGAAGAAGAAACCGATTAGTATATTTTAGCCATCATCTAGCAAACTATAAATTACAAAGTCGGCCAGACAGCCAACTTAACAACCGACGTAACAACTCGAGCAAAACTTGGTGAGCAATAATTATCATTGCACAGCCACAAGTTCACATCCGCTTAAATTGCTGAAGCACTGAATAGAAACTAGACACTAAAATAAAAACCGATCTCTAATCTAAGTAGAAAATATTATTAGTTGCGGATAAAGCTCAATATATATTGACTTCCAAATATCCCTCTGTGATGTCTTACTTGATAGTTGATTTGAAAGGAAAACAACCTCGAACTTACTTCTCGCCTCTGAGCGACAACAGGATCGTCTGTTCTTCTATCATGTCAATAACAACCTCCGTCCCCAATTCCATTTCTGTTGGAAAGCAATATACCACATTATATTGTAGTGGTGTTGTGAAACGGTTTAAAATAGGAATTGTTGTCTACTGTCCACAAACCTCGCCGGTTGAAGGGCCGAACACGCACAGCCACTTTCACCTTCGATGACATGTTGCCAAGATCAAGTATAAACCAGACCCTAAATACCCATGAATTTGTGTGATATTGTTCAAATAAGACACATAGTTGCCATCTGCCGAGTAATGACTTCAAATCACGGCATTTTGTCCCCGCTTGTATTCATTTTTCTCAGTAAACTACAAATAATACAATGAATCTCGCGCGGCCATTTCCCTGAGCGAGTATTCCCTCACATCCGGGAACTTCACCGCGTGACTGAATCGTGAAGGGCAAAGGGTAGGCATGACTGGAATGTTTCAACTCCTTATATGGCTAAATGTTTCCCGCGGGCGATTTGGACTAATGTTTGGACCGAGTCCCATCCCTGATTACATAATAACAATTTACTGATGTTTAGCGTCTATACTCAGTTGCTTTTACGTCGTATAGAATCCCCAAATTAAGGACAGATAACACCGCATTTTAACACGCGGATAAGTATTTTTTTTCAAAATACTTATTAAAATTGATTTAGAAATCAATTGTCATGTTGCAGGTATGTCCTTTACCATCCATCAAAAAGCCAAAGTCTATTCAGTCTACTGTCTAGTGAATAATCGTGAATGCCAAAAGGTGACTGTTTTTAGAACTAGCTTTTATGGACAATCATTGACATATAACGTGCATATATTATTATTAAGCAAATCAATCGTTTTTTATTGCAAATACAACTTTTTCCGTCCTAATTTTTTTGGTCGCAAAGATTTGGGTATAAAGCCAACTTTGTAGGACATACCTGGAAACAACGTTTTAGCACATACATGGGACATTGAGAATAGGGGTACCTATCCGCACTTGGCCCATGCCCTTTGCGCATGTGCCGCATCAGTTTGGCAATGGTCATGGCCTCCATGATCCAGGACAAAACGTTAAAAGCAAAGGTGCTACGGTGCCACTGATTCAAGCCAATATAATGGTCAGTTTTAGCATAGCTCATCTCAACTCAGATGATCGCGAAAGTGAAAGTTGCCCACGAAATAAAACAGGGAGTCGAAACACAAGTAAACTTGCCACGGGGACCACGGTCACCGGCGAGCACTTTACGCAATCTTCTTTTCCAAAAAAACAGACCCAAGGCACCTATAGTCCTCCCAGCCTTCTGAGAGAATGCATGGATAATTAAACTTGGGTTCAGTACATGTCCGCTTCCGGCATTGCTACAAAAACTATCACACTCAATGCCAACCGCCAACCGGCTAAAATGCTTATATAGCTTATGGAATTACAAAGCCGCAGTTTAATAATCTTTACAATGGCCCTCCTTTATAATATTTCCTGCAGTCAGCTCTAATCAAATTTGATTAATCGCACTTTTTTGCTGAAGGGCTTCCTTCTCAGTCAGAAAACACGCTGGTGTTACCCATAAATATCTTCCCGTTCCTCGCTAATTTTCCTTTGCAGCGAGAAAGGATCTCTTGCTGCTGAAAGGAAAATTAGCGTCTGAGGTCAGGCTAAAAAGTGAAGGTGGCGAGAGCTTTAAGTGAAAAGATTAACAATTGCACACAAATATATAGTAGTTATCAGTACAACTTTGCAAAGCCAAAAGTGAAGATATAAGTAGTTCTCTTAATAATTTACAAAAGACCTGAAGATAGTTCTAAATATCTTATGGACAGCTTCTGAATTTCTATTTTTTTTCTCGTATTCAGGTGGAAATTATTCAGGAACAATTTCGGGATCGCGCGCAATACTAAGTTAGTAAGTACAAACATTATTCATTGATCAGTGGACACTGTCTATTAACAAAACCCAGTTATCGATCGGACACTTGAATGAACCAATCATGCACAACCAACGGGTAGTGATGGTTCGCTCACGAGGTGGTTACGTGGTTTGAATGGTTGAATGCAAATACCAAAGCCCGTTAAGGACTTGGGTTCACAAGCAGAATAGATGAACAAGTGGAATTCCTGGATATTTTGATGAAGTTTGACAGTGCAGGTTCACCCACTCCAGTACTGACCTGTTCATCAGTCAAGCCGACGGATGCGAGACGTTACCTGTCACCCAACTCGTGCCACCGTACCCGAGGCACACTTTCCATGGTGTGATATATTCACAAGGTGAACAAGGGATAAGAACCAGACCCATAGTGTCAGACGATACGGCTTACAAGGGTCTACAAGCAGAGACTGGATGAATTAGCTGAAGCCTTTGTCATCTGTGGCTACAACAAATGCACGGTGGATCGTATTCTGAAGAAAGTGGAGCAGAAGCCAAGGGTACTGGAATACAACAAGCGTAAGGAGAACAATAAAGTGATAGTACCGTGGGTGGTAGCGCATGGTCCTGGGGCCCAAGAGACAGAATAATTTGTTAGGAAGGCGTCTACCATTCTAGAGCAATCAGCAAGTTGGAGAGAAATGGATGCGAAGATCATGGTTTGCAGTCGGAGAGCCCCTAACCTATAAAGAGATCTTTTATATCAACGCAGAAGGTTTTCACGTCTGTCACAAGAAGAAGATTCTGGAACTCGCTCATGTGGGTTGGGAAAATGTAGAGCATGCCAACTAATGTCGGGAACAAATACTTTCGCGAGCACAGTTGCAGGTCGGTTCCATGCGGGTTGCAAAGCTTCCTGTGCCACCAGATCCATTGTATATCTAGCCACATGCAGGTTCTGTGCTAAACAGTATGTTGGAAACACTACACAGACCCTTAGGGGTAGAATAACTGGGCATAGAAACAACTTTGAATCGGCCCTCAGCTGAGCAAGAACAAGAATTTAGCACTATATAGTTTTGTATTCAATGCTATTTGCCAAGCGTGTCCTAACAAACTCCTGGAGACGGAAACCACATGGGTGCACCGACTTAAAACTGCCGAGCTTTTGCGCACTAGCACTGGGATCACATGATATTGTAGGTTTCGATTTCTTTGTCCTCTGCTGCTCAATTGTATCTTTTTTTAAAATGCCACTGAGGAGGACGTTTTAGTCGAAAGGCCTCAGGTTGGCCATATAAATACACAGCCTGTAGCTGTATGGCGTATAAGATTGTTGTCTATTTGACATATTTGTATAATCACAACCATGGTTCTTGTGACCAATCACCAGCCAGATGATGATCACTATAAATATTGACAACAAGCTGACAACAACTTGCTTACAACTCAGAAACTGACCAACAATAGCGTTGTACTATTAAATTGATTTTTTTCCTAGAAAGATCAACATTTCGGGTTATTTTTCTTTTTTAAAATAGTTTATTTTTATTTTTTCGAAAATTGTAATTTTATAATAAATTGATAAGGACTACTGGTTTCACCCTGGGGTCGTGGTGAGGACTAGGGTGAGATCTCCAAAGGGGGGGAGGGGAGGGGGAGGGCTCATACGCTTAGTGCCTAGCGATCCTCGACAAAAAATATTTATATAGATCATCATGTTTAAAAGATAGATTCAGTGATCAAGTTGGACTCAGTTTTCTCAGCGGAATTGCTGCAATTTATTCGTTCTAGCTGCGCAAATAGATACGGTGACGGGTGAGATACTCAACATGATAGATATGCAATATATATATTTCTTTGTCGTATATATGGTGATGATTTACTGTACTGTCTCTATATTGTTTTCAAATCATTTCAAAAAATAAGTAAGGGACGAAGGGATAAGGCAGGGAGACCCTTTACTCTATTTAATTATTTTTAATGGTTGCTAAGATTTTAATTGTTAACGTTAAGAAATACAAAATAACAAAAGATATTTCACTCAATGATAGGGAGCATCTTCTAGGGAAATACGCGGACGGTAGCTTTTTGTCCTTTGAAATGGCAACGAGGAATCTTTGAAGGGCCGAATGCGTGTCAGTTGTACTGTATAGTTTAAAAAATGAAACCTTTCGGTTTGAAAATGAATGTTTGAAAAAACAAATACCATGGGGCTTGGGGTAAAAACAGAATGTGGTGTCAAGTAACGAGTGCTCCCCCTTTTCCCTCCCTAATCCGTCGAGAGGAGGCGAAAATAGTGCACGTAGTGTACAGACCTGTATAGTAAAGCTGTTTTACAAACTCGGATTAAAACTCCGTATGTGCATGTGTGAATGATTGGAAACGACTCTTTGTTGATACGGCAGGTTGAAAAGATAATTACGGTTGTAATTCCCACAAGAAATATGTGTTTGTTACGACAAAAACAATTTAAATTTAAATTTAAATTTTAAAAATGCAATTTTAATTAACAATTTTATCTTGGGGCCGAAAGTAATGATGATGCCTCGTCCCCTCAATAATTCTTCAACCTTACTGATTATGCATGGAACAACTATTATATTAATTATGCTTTCGAGATAATTGATGATAACGGACAGTTCTTTACTTTCGGAAAACTTAAAGAAAAATATAGAATCAGTGGTAATTTCTTAGAGTAATTTAGGTCAGCTGATGCAATCCCAAAAAAATGGATAAAACAGCATCTACAATATGGACAAACACGAAAGCGAACCTCAGAGGAAAAGCTCTGCACTAGCTTTATATCTCACTAAATGAATAACATAGTATAAACAAATCATATGAAACCATTTTATTTTTTACAGAAAAGGTAGGCAATCGCTGGCGAAAGAAGAAAATCAAGATTGGAAAAAACATATATATCAATTATCAGTTAGGAACTGTGCGTGTCCTGTGTCAGGAACAGGAAACTACAAACATTTCAATATGTAGAGGATCATTACAGGCTAACTCACTTTTAACATCCTGTATAGTTGCAATCTGGCTAAAAGTATTTTAAAAAGATATGAATGAATGAATGAATGAATGAATGAATGAATGAATGAATGAATGAATGAATGAATGAATGAATGAATGAATGAATACAATTGCTGCCAACTATTTTTGATTGAAATAATATTTCATTACGTGCAGTTGCTGGAAAGTACAATTTGTATCAAATACCGTGAGCAAACAGCAAGTCAACAACTACACCAGTTTCTCAATTTTGTATAATATTTGGGTTGCTACGTCTTTCGAGTTCAGGAAATAAGATTCGTTTTTTTATAACGAGAATAATATAATACTTGTTCACAATAATTCGGCAACTTGCAGGGCCCTTGACCTTGTGACATTTTAGTTGGCAAGCATTCATGGTACTGCGAGTTATTTACTGATCATGACAATAACATTTGGTATTGTAAAACGTTTTCTGTTATAGAAAGTACTATAAAAACTGTAAGAGTGAGAGGAATACCGAGTGATTCATGAACAACCCAAGCAAACAATCAAAAATACCCCGAAATGCATATATCTCCAACTCGGTACAGCACCGGCGTTACGAAGCAACAGAATATCGGCCAGTGGGCACTTTTTGTTAATATATCCTGTTAAGAGGAGCCAAACTTTTTTGGCATCTTCAATACAAGACCTTGCAATCCCCGCTTCACAATGCCATCAACGGAAATCCTGTTAAGTAAATCCAGAAGATCTGTTGGAAAGTTGCACTTCTATGTCATTGTCAGTGTTGTTGCTTCTATCTACGATGTTCGCCAGCATTATTGCATTACACTCGCATAAAGTAGTCTATAAATGACCTCTTGGCCCAAGCTAATTGCTAATATCAACCCAGTCGCGCCATGTACACTCACAGTTCAGTTCAGTTCTATTGCAGGACATAGAATCAACCTTGGTCCCAAGCAATAACAGCAATAACAGATTAGTCGACCACAGCGGAAACGTTTTTCAGTGCCAAACAGACGACGCAGCCAAAAGTCAGATATATAAAAACACAGCCTGTGTAGTTGGTTCGTAGCCCAAGCTATGACTGTATGAGTGCCATTTGAGCTGCTCAGGGCTCAAATCGCGGCTATATATCGAATGCCACAGAAACACAAGAAATCAACACCACACGGGTAAGTCGAGAAAACAGAGCTATTTTATTGCTTTTCAATACATTTTAGGGACAATTTTAAATTCCCCAGAACTGATTTGCTTCATACATTTGCTTATATAGTGATCAAACAGCGGGCTTGGGCTACCTGTGTTATATAAAACGCTTGAAATGTGAATGGCATAACACTTTGTTTTTCAAAAAAGGTAAGAAACCTTGTAGTTCCTGTGCATGTGCATGTGTTAAAACTAGAAGACGGAAAAAATCGCACAACAGAAGCACACAAAAAATAGTCTGCAAAGATTTTTTAGAGCCAGGAGAACTTATTGCTGAACCGAAGGTATAGGACAAGGAATGTGATAATGTGATGTGCATGGGGAGATAAATACCGAGAAATATTTACTTCGATAATAAAAGTACAACTATACGAAATAATCCCATTTAATCAATGTTTGCAGCTGTATTTTAAGAATAGTATTATACATGTTATATGATTTGTTTCGATTCTATGCAGTCCATGCTGCAAATGCAGTGAAAATAAACAACATTTTCGATACCTAAAAGCATTTCTATCTGCTTTATTTTGCAAAATTTAATTTGATATTCGTCAGCTTCATATTTTAGAAAACTGAATGCAGAACTTTCGCTATTATAACCTGATCACGCGCAAAGCATGATGAAATGTGCAGCTCTTCCCTTTACCGATGAGATATCGCATAACTTTGCCATTGAAAGTCACCACTTTTACAATAACAAAAACTCGGCTGTAACAAATAGGGAGTCTTTGCTTTATTATCGAGCAAAGTTTGTCATCTCGTTCAATCTTGTTTACTTATTGTCGTAGATGAATCGACCTATCGACAAACCAACCAACCAACCAACCAACCAACCAATCAATCAATCAATCAATCAATCAATCAATCAATCAATCAATCAATCA
>JANVCJ010156584.1:0-14853 GCA_026413505.1 Epizoanthus ramosus
GTTTTTCATTATATATTTATTAGGAAGTACCACCTCTCCAACATGAAAAAAAACAGACTGAAGGGGGGGGGGGGACTGGCCCCCAGTGCTCCCCCCTAGATCCGCTACTGTACATGTACTTGCATATTTGATTTCAAAATCAATTGGAAACTGTAATTTTTTTGGAAGAAAATATTGCTGCAGCCAAAACAATGACTTTATATACGGTATGTGGAACAATTACAAGACATTTGCTGACTTGAGCAACAACATATTATGATTAATTAACGACTAGAAAATGTATTTCATGCAATTAGCTTCTATAACATTATATATAGAGAGGTGTACCTCCAGCTTGGCTCTGTCCACTCCACGTGGAAGCTTGTAATTTGAGGTCTTCAGTTCCTCATATGGGAAGCTCTACAAAAAACAAAAAATAATCAGGATTTTCAATTTCTACATGTAAACCATCAACAACACTATTCATTTGTTATTGAAATTTGTTGAATTCCTTTTGTGCTACATGTAGTTCCATCCTTGCATTTTGTAATGATCACAACTTGGTCATCTTGTTAACAGTGAATCACCAACCTGTCCCTCTCAGTCATGCTGGCAGTTAACTGCCCCACAAACCCCTGCCACCATGCACCTCTCTTCACACACACACACACACACACACACACACACACACACATACATACATACAGGCACACACATACATACATACATACAGACACACATATACATACATGTACAGTACACATACACACATACACACACATACACACACACACACACACACACACACACACACACACACACACACACACATCCTGCATCTACATGTGATGGCCTATATATATACCGAACTCCTATTTCCTCTACCCACATCCTGCATGTACATATATGTGCTAGCTGATACAAAACTCCAAAGTCCTCTGCCATGAGAAGAAAGACAGTTACTGACCCTCCCCTGCATCTGTTCATGAGTGTAGTCACAATATAACACATCCCCCTCCCCCCTGTGTCCTAGCTGACAATGATCTACTATTCCTCTCATACAACTGGTATTGAAATTTTATATGTACAATTATATACAAACCTTTGCAGCAGGTTTCTCTGCTGGCAATTCATCCGGGAGAACAGAAGGCATTGATCTCCTGTTGTGAGCTAAGAACAAAGTGCAGAATCTATGTTAAATTATCATTTCCAACTGCATTGGTATCATTTTATCTATAGTCTTTATAAATAAAGTACTTTCCATATGGAAGCATTAAACAGACTTTGTTTTCCATCCCAATTAATCTAGTTCAACTGCAAATAAAATGTCCTTGTTACTGGTACTGGTATTTAATTTGTTTCCCCAATCTCAATATAATTTATTGTTACATGAAAACTGAAAGTTTTGCAGATCAGCTGAATTTGCCTACATATAAAATAATTTATTTTGTTCAGATTTAACATGGATAATTTTTAAAGATAATTTCAACAGATTTTCAGATGATATCAATGTAGTGGATTCCAGCTGATTGTCAACCCAGGAGTGGAACTATAAAATCTCGCTGTGTGATGTACTGCAGCCCACGCTCGAATATTGAAAAAAAAAACTTACCATTTACAGATGACATTCCCGATGTTTCAGAACGCAAGACTGGCTCCTTCTGTTTAATTACAAAGTTAAATAATAATTATTGATTTACCATGATGCAATTCAGGTAATGCTAATTTCACCTGGCTATAAAACTAGCTTCACTCAAGAGTTGAGATGAACAGATTGACCTTATTCGTGCATATGATAATTTTCCAGAATGCATGACAGACAACCATGCAAGTACAATAGATTCAAGACCTTACTGATAATAATTTTCCTATTTAATTTTTACATGTTCTTGGTGCTGCAGGTAGCTCAAGCTAATCTAGGCGAGCCAGGAAAATATCATGTGAAAAAAAGAAAAGAAGAAAACTGCTAATTAAAAATATATTGACCAGGAAGAGATTAACTACTTAAGAAGAAAAATAGATTGAGCTCAAGTTACTACATCGTTAATAGAAGGGGAAAACATTCAGAGTAATGTGGTTCCAATGAAAAAGAAGATCAATTTTATTTCACTTTATATAGCATTACAGACACCAGACAACTGCATGCCTATGTATAATTATATAGAGTAGGCTAGACTTGATGTAAAGATGACAAAAACTGAAACATTTAGTAGTGAGCATGCAATATTCAAACTGCAAGCACTGTTCATACAGAAACTTGCTAATACGAGTGACCTTCTGCACAACCATCATAAACACATCATTTTCCTATTAAGGTGGCTCCTGCCTATTTTCCATTTCTTTGCACTACCAAATTTAACAAATGGCTAACTCATATACCACAGCAGCTTACTGCCAGCTGTTATGACCTCATGTTTAAGCAACCCTTCTTCTTGTAGGCAAATCTCATGTCGTGGTTACTATGGTTGTTATGGCAACCACATAGGACCTCAAATACACCTTGTTTTTGATATTTAATTGTATTTTTCTCAAAAATAAGCATGGTGACCCCCACTTCTAATTGTTTTATTCTTATTGTTAAAAGAGGAACTTTAAACATTACGCCATCTGGATTTGGTGCAACCTTAATAATTTATTGGTAATTTAATAAAATTAAATCTAAGTTACACAAAACTTTTTTAAATTTTTGAAATTTAAAGAGGCAATTTGTACAGAGAACTTTACTGTAGGTTCTCTGTCTAAAGGTACTGACAAAAACAGAAGCAGTGCATGCGCAGTTACATTAACATCTATCAGAAACACATAATTATACAGAAATTACATTAAGGCTAATTACTGAATGTGCTTTATAATTAGTTATTGATTAATTAAAGTTATTATAAAGACACCTTCACCAAGACCAATAAGTGACCAGTGCAGCAAATTTACATGTAGGTGCACAACATATAAACAGAACAGTGCGTGTAGGTTTACCAGTGCTTACATTCTCAGAGCTATAGCGACGTAGTCGAGGTGCAGTTGGAGCAGTTCGCTGCAAAGGGACTGCTACTTTACTTTGGAAGATTTTTCCTTCCTTCTAGATAGAGAAGAACACCCATAAAGAAAGGAATTAGTAAAATTAACTTGATATCTGCCGTAAACTGCACATGGAAGTTATTACATGTACCCATTTAGTATTTTGATTTCTTCTTCTAATATTAAATGAGTATCCTAAATTATTAAATGTATACAGTACATGATTGTATAGTGTGTGATTCCATTAATAAAATATCTGTACATGTACCCCCACTATGGTAATTCCTGACACAAACATCTTATTTTCCAACTTTCCTTTTCCTACATTTCCAGGCCTGGACTTTGAAATGCTAAAAATGGGAGTGGATTTAATTGACACAATTCCTCCTCCCCTGGGTGGGGGATTTGACACTGAAATTGATATCTAGGTACTTTTTTGGTTTGTTTCTCTTGCCCCACCTTCTGGCATCCAACAATGTATTCAGGTTTTGCTGCCCCCCTCCCCCCCTCCCTTGGGCTTAACACTGATAGGTACATTATAGTCAAACCATCTCAACATGGAAGCTGCAGAGTTTCAATGTTATAATTATATTAGACTAAAATCTACTTACGTCAGTTGAAACGCCAGGAGTTGCCTCAACTGTAATGAAAAAAGGAATTGTCATTATGAAACATAAATGACTCTATATACATGTATAACTCAAGCAGTTGTCTTATTTTCCAAAATACAAATGTGTTGATCCAAAACTTACAACTGGGTGCCCTTGTTGATGATGCATGGAAAGAGTAGGGTCTGGGTCTCTGATATTCCTTCTCAGCCTGTTAAAAAGTATAGAGACATTAACATATTTTAGAAGTCTGATTGGTGGGATTGCAAACATGCATTGTACTGATAAATAGTGATCACAAAAAATCCCAGGAGTTTACCAGGATTTTCCCAGGGTAGATACAGCCTTTTTCCATGACCCTGAACCCCCTATCGAAAAACACTATGCATCAATGCAAATTTCAAAATGGTGAATCTTTACTTCACGTGTCAAACAAAATGAGGCGGGGCTAGGGGATGATAATGACAAAAATTGCCAGGTTTCTTGATCTTGTCAAGATTTGCTTCGAAGAGAAACAGGAACAAAAATCTTTAGAAAAACATTTTGTAATTTTGTCTGTATTGATGACAAAACTACAATTATTATATATTAATCTATTTAATTGACACTTTAGCTACACATATTTAATCATTAACCTTTTTATCACTTTGCTGGAACTTTGTGTCCATTCACTGGCCCCTCATGCAACCAGCTACCTGTTGTTTCTATTAAATTTTTTCTTAATATGTTTCTTCCTTATCGTCTTGTAACTTTAGTATTGTGAGCTTTAATATTGTAAGCTTAATAAATAAATAGATCATAGATAAACAATGAAAAGGGCAACACAATTTCATCAAGGATGGACCCTGGGATATTTCATTGTATATTAATTAAAATTATTATTTTTCTTACAATCCTTGGCTGTAAAATTAATGTATTTTAATTTGTGTTATTTTCATTCTCTTTCTATCTCTTTTCCTTAATTTATAACTTTGTGCTGCACAACTTTGATTTCTTTGTCTTTTTTGGCTCATTCAATTCTTTCCCTAAAGTCTTCCACAACCGTCCCCCATGCAATAAAAAAACATCAAATTAATTATGATGGGTCCCTTACCTTCGGTTTGGAGTCAGTGAGGGCATTGGTATCTTTAGAACCACCAAAGCTTGATGAAGCAGGGAAATCCCCCTGGGCAGCATAGCTAGGGGGTCCATCTGTTGATGGAAATTTATTCTTCCACTCACTGGCATGGCTAGCGGATGTCCGCTCTGGAGGTGGTGGAGGGGGTGGGGGCTCATCTATCCCAAAGGAAGAAAAAATGATAAGGATAACAGGAATAGTTATACAATGTAGGTACAACATGCAGTGATTGTAAGTAAGGCCCCACATTTTAAATGTTGTGGACAATTACATCATTGTTGACTTTTCCTAGTGTGCTCGTCTTTTTGGAAATTTGCATGCAATTTCTGAAACTGACAAAACATCAAACATTCCGAATGTTAAACTTGCAAGGACAAACATTCTGAAAATTACATCATTATCTGGACAAGTTGTCTTCAGCAATCTTGTCCAAGACATTCAAATGTTTTTCTCTAGGCCTAAGTACCTATCAAATATTTCCAGCCAAAAATTTAAAAACAAAACAATAAGCCACATCTGCTGGATAATAATGGATGGAAAATTAGATGTCATTAATGCTTGACCTGATAAATTATCTTCAAAGTCCATGATTTTCAATACATGTATCTTATATAGAAAACAAATAAATGTAAGTTATTAGTCTTTCATTTTACAATACTTTTAATTATTGTATGGCAAGCTGGATTCTTGGGTCTCAGTATAAACAAAATATCCCTGTGCTGTGATTGGCTGCTGGTCTGTATTTTACTGTACAGACCTTTCGCTATAATTATGGGCTTTAGCTTGTGGACCAGCAACTCCACTGTTTGTTTCGTAAACATTTCATAAGCAAGAGAAAAGCCATATTAATAATAAAAATCTCAATAACCTTATTTGGTCGGTCTAGCTGTACAGGAGAATATTTTGCTCTCGGTCTGTCACATAGACCCTGAGCACTTTGCTCAAGGTGTACAGCCAAGACCTTGGGTAAAATATTCTCCCGCACAGACCTCCCACTTAGTTATTAGGTCATAAGATGTTTGTAATACCAAACACTGTCATTCTTTAAGAGTTCTAAGTAATAGTTTAATATGGGTTGTCATTATTAAATAGTTCATGGGTGTCATAACGTCAGTACTGGTGGTTGAACAAGATTTGGATGCCATCTCACAAAACATATTTACATGTATATTAACAAAAAATAAGAAGTACTACCCAGTCGCCTCCTTTTCAAGAAACATCTGGACAAGAAACAAGAAAATTATATAATTATAATTATAATTTAATTTGTTTTACTAAATTGCCCAACTGATGTCACATTCATATTGATGTCACAAAACCTGATCAACCATGACTTTCAATTTTAATTTAGTCTACATGTGTACATTGTACACTGTTCTTGAATAAATTAACTCTGCAAACGGTTCTCCTATACTTTAATTTCTACATCAGATCATGTTTGACCATGCTCAGTATTAACTATGGAATGGATGCAGCCCTAGAAAGAAATTCGAGTCCTGATTAGCTCCTGCTCCACATCATCTACATGTACAACAAATAATTATTATTAAATTATTATTATTATTATTATTAATATATATAAACATATAAATAATGGTGTCACATACCAAGATTGCCATTCATCTGGCTAGGCTGGGGATACTTTGATTCACTGGGTGCAGATCCAGCCACTCGCTGTGATGAAAGTACAGGCCTGTCATACTTTTCAGAACCCACATCAAATCTCTGACCTAAAATTAATAATACTATTAATTAATATTATTATTAATAATATTATTATTTTTATATATTTATATAATAATATTATTAAAGTGCAATTCCTAACTCAAGATGAAACTATGTACACTCAGGTCACACTTTATGTACGCTAAGTCACGACTCCTAATGATTATCTGTACATACATGTGTACACACGTATACATATAAAATACTATAAAAAAAGTTATTGTCAGTGATTGTCCTGAAAACACTTATAAAATTAAGCCCTTCTTCCACTCCCAAATTACATGACTGTACAATAACAGTTATCAAAATAATAATAATTATAATAATAATAATTACAGTTCTTGTGCATTTCGCAAGCCTCAATGCGCTTACAAAAGTTAAAAATATTAAAAGTTAAAGTTAAAAGCGGGATTGGGATGACGCATCCTAAACAAGCGGGATGGCGGGATGGAGCAAAAAATGGTTGCGGGATGCGGGATTGAAGAGACCTATGTTGGACCCTCATTAAAATATTTCATCTCATTTTTCTTTAACCCTGCATTTTGGCGGGAAGTATCCGAAGCTATCTTGCCAGATTTTCTAGAACTCGGTCAATTTATCAGTGCAATTTCAAATTCGCGAGTGCAATTTCGTCTTAACTGGAGTGTAGAAATTTGAAATTGAGCTCTGATTGGTCATGCAAATACAACAGGTGTTGTTTTTGCTAAAACCTTACTAACTTTTATAGCGCCTATGAGAGAAACTGGAAGTTTTTACGTACGGAGACTTTATAGAAATATTTTTTTGTTTCTCTATGATTAACAAGTAATTGCATGATTCCTCTTGCAGTTTCGGAATATAATCATACAGCAATACAATTTTTTGCATTCTGATTGGCTGAGAGAAGTGTTGTTCATTTGGTATGAGAGTGCAATGTTTTCAAATCGAATTTAGTTTTTTAAACCAAGCACAAACATGTGAAATCGGCCAATCGAGAAATATGAGCCAATCAGATTACAGCTAATGTGCGGATCGCCCTGGGAACGAGTTTAAGACAAACGACACGTACCTCCATTTTGTGTCTGTGTTGGTTATGGTGAATGAAACTTTGGAAGCAGATTTACTTGAACAGCTTGTTGTAAACATAACCCAACATGCAAAGTATCAACGAAGAGTGGCTAAAAGCATTTACTTCTTTATACATGTACTCGATGGAGGGAAACGGCTAGAACTGAAGCTCAAGGCGTCAGAGTGAGAGAAAGTGCCCACACAAGGTCAATCGGAAATTAATGTAGGTAGAAAAAGCTAAGTAGAGATACCAGAATTTTGTTTCAGTATGATTCACAAAGTCTTTAAAACATCTACTTGTGCTCATTTATTTCAAATATGCACTCGAAACCATGTGATTACCAATGCGCTTTTTTTATAAGGACCAGATATTTTGGCTGAGGCTCATTGTTCTTAGTATTTTGGGCATTTCAGCCTCAAATTGTTCTTGAAGTGTTCTTAATGATTGCTGTAAAAGAGCAAGGTAAATGTTATAGTTATGGATCCAAGTCTTCCAGCCTCAGATTAATACTGTTCTTAAATTATTGGGCGATCTGAGCCTCATTGTTCTTATAAAGTTGTTCTTTTAAAAAACAAAGCGGACAAACCTCGCACCCCGGACAAACCTCGCACTCGGTTATTAAGATGTTTTTATTCCAAACTGCACTGGAAACCATGTATATAAAACAGCTCGAACTTGAGTTTAAAAAAAACCTACGCTAAGCATTGTTTTTTTCAACTCTGTGCTCGGTTTCAGATATGCGATGCAGCACTCCTTCTTGTGTTTGATGTTATATTTCCAAAACGAATTCAAGTTTTGTATCATCCGTTCCAAACACCAAGAAAACACTGGTAAGTCCCGGGGGAGGGTTATTGTTTTCGACGTGCTTGGAACGGTCGAAGAAACACACAGAACGAGCTTTTAAAATAACTTCTCGAAAGAACAAAATATTTGCAAATTGTACATGACAGAATATGCTTGAACGTGATTATTTAAAATATATGTTATTCAAATGGTTAGCACAAGTAATGTTCGCAATTTTTGCTATCCACAGTGTATTTCAAAAGGTAGTCTAGTGGTTAAGTATGTTGGTTAGATGGCGTTGTGTAGGAATTTGAGCGTTGGGGTCCCACTAGTGACAGGAAAAAGGCGATAAAGTAATGATAGGCTGCGATTAGAGAGAACGACGAAGTACTATACTGGGCAGTACAATTTGAGTAATAAATGAAAAGATCTGTAGTGGATGGTGTGTTGAAAACATTCATGTAATGCCCTGGGTTGTCTTTATCTGAGTATGGGGCAGCAACTTTTGGTTTCATCCAGTCTGCATCACTGCCACTTTCGTAAAAAATAGATTTATAATCCATAAATAGTTTATGAGAATAAAAACAAGCATGCTTGTGAGGTAGTTCTGATACTATCACACATAATATGCTAGATTTGGAATTCATTGGCATTGAGACCATTAAACCGTCACAAATATTGAGAAAGTGTTTTCATCAAGAGAATATTATAGGAATGGCTAATCCGTGCCTTTTTGTACGAAGGATATCTAACAAGTCTTCTGCGTCATGCAGTCGCTAAAGGTACCGTTCTCCTGATGTTATATTACATAGAAATATAGAGAAAAGCAGGTGCATTCTATTGTTGTATTTGTAAATAATTCACCAGATTTATCTAGCCTCTAGGTGTGGTTGCACTAATTTAAAAATATAACACCAAAATTTCAAACAAATCATAGTTATTAGAGGGTACTGGTTATGAAAGTCGGCGACTTCTTTGTTATATATTTTTGTTCTCTATATCTTTTGTTCGTTGGCCTTGACCGTGCACAAAATATAAAAGGCTTTGAAATGCAAATAAACGACTATCCAGTAGAAACATAATACAAAACAATGTGCACTGTCGCGGTTCGTTCAACCTAAACAAAGCAGCTTTGTACATCGCTTTTGAAATTTGCAGAGCTTCATAACCAGTTAGTTCTAACAACTATGAACAAATCAATAATTTATAATGAAAATTTTAATTTAGGGGAATGTAAATCAATTGCCTATACAAGACGAAATAGCATGAACCTGCTGTGGCCCATAGAGTATAAGACATTCAACATTACTTTATTATCGCGACTTTTTAATTAAAATTAGCGATCACGACTTAGCTGTGTCGCGATTTAGAAAACAACAATTAAATGCATAATTTCTTCGATGTGTGTCATCGTATAAAACACTTGTAAAAAAAATCCAGAAGAGGTATTCAACAAGTCAGTGTTTCAAACGATTTCCACAAAATAAATTAAGTTACTAGTTTTGCTTCACCTACATATTTTAAATGAATGTTAAAGTTTACAAAAGTGTGTTTACACTACGACACCGATAATTGATAATGAAACTATATTCGGCGCAAGTTTTCAGTGACTTGAACATTGTACTGTATTGGGATTATACAAAGACAAAAAGTAAAACTATTAGTTAACTTTGTTTCAAAGTTATGTTTTGCTTTGATCGAACTGACAAATACGTCAAACATATAAAATACTCTATCCAAACAGACTATGTCTTTTAACCGAGTGTACTATATAAATCAGTTAACGAATAGTCTAGTGTACATACCACCTGTCGTGGATATGTTTTGATTAACCAGACTTAATTCCTAATAATAAATAATAGCGCAATTTATATTAACATCGGTGGGATTCCCAAATGTTAACAATGGGACTTTATTCGACTTAGGATCTGTCGATCAGTTTTACCACTTAGCGCAGTTAACATGTAATTCATTATATGCTTTATGCAGCTTCGCATCTTTTCACACTGGTATTCTTTTGAATTTCCCTACTTTGGGAGGTTATAATGAATAGTTCACAGACTTGCAGTTTCGACGGGAGGTGACGTGGTGAAATTCATTGGCAGACCGTATTATGAATAAGGCTTCCATTGATTTTGGTTCTATTGGTTCTTTGCTGTTTATCTAATACCAAAATAAATATTATTAAGTATTAAAATATTGTGTAAAGTATAAACATCAATTGTTAGATTAAAAATAAATTTGAAAAGAAACCGCCTACGTATATACATTTCATCCTGGAAGATGTTACTAACAACTCGATAATTCACGTACCACAAGAGTACTCGCCAAATATTCACACCAGAAGAAATGGAAAGAAGTTTCAAAGTATTAGCTGTTCTATTAATCGCGGCGTTTACTGGGCTAGTCAGCGGCGAGACACAGACTGGTTATAGATCAGCGTATCTTGAGAACGAAGGAAAATTGTATTTATCTGTTGCTGAAATGGTTATTCGTTCATTACTACTCCCAGAACCCGATTTGTGTAGTCTGAATTGCATCAGAGAACCTTCGTGTCTTTCATTTAACGAGGCCATTGACAAAGACGCTAACGGTCAGATTGTGTGCGAGTTGTTAGCCACAAACAAATACAAGCACGGCAAACACCTACATCCCAGCAACACCTTCCGCCACTTCAGCATATATGTAAGTGTTTTTAGACTGAATATTGTATTAGAAATTTTAAGCGCTAGTAAAATCCGAACCTCTTCATTAGCTCTAGTACTGTGAGAAATATATAATGAAGAACGTCATCCGGTGGTTAGAGAACCACACAACATCGCCACCACAAACTCAGCTGAGATGAACGCAGCATTTTCCCGATAGTCGGGCGCCTTTGTTATGCTTAGCTGTTCATTCCTTGGCAAGGTTTACGAATCTTTTTATACTTGTGTAGTGATTATGTGCCGTAAAGGTTCGTACTAACCTACAAAATTCGAATTGTTATCTTTGGTCGATATTAGCGAAATTAGTTTTTGTACTTGTCATCTTTTGGAGTGAACTATCCTACCTAGATAAGGTTGTTTCCATGACAATTCCAGCCTTGTTACTTGAAACAGAAAATACTGTTTATTGCATTTTCATGATTTTGCGACTCCCTCACATTTCTCATATGCTTCGACAGAACCCGTGCTTCAGCGGCAACCCGTGTTTGAATGGTGGACTATGCAGAGCAAAGTTTAAGACAAGGTCTGCCTTCATCTGCCATTGTGCCTATTTATTCGTCGGCCAGTTTTGTGAGAAAGGTAAGTTTGAAAGGAATAACTTTCAGTGTGCCACTCGAAAACAGAAGAAATCAAAATACCAGTCTTGTATTTCTATAAATTAGAAATTGCTTTATTATAATATAATAGGTATAATAATTATATGTACTGGTATAAACACTCTCTTCTCTGTTGTCTATAACAGGCAACTCAAATCTGCTTACCGATTTTTTATGAGTCTTTTTGATTTGCGCCATGGTTATGATAATTGATAGTTATCATTCAGCTTCAGTGCTCTTCCGTTTGATGCTCTTTGTGTACGCTAAGTTGATAGCACTTCTTATAGGAGTGGTTGAACAAGTAGTGAGTAAAAACGTATAAGGAGATTTTGGATCAATTGCCGATAATTTCAGATACTTTCGTTCAAGGTACTGCCCGTTGGAAAACATAGTTTGCATACGAAATCATGTCAAAATCATACACGCTTAAGTTGTGTCTTTCGTATGTATGTTCCATCGTTCAAGTTTCTCTGCAAGTTTTGGGATGATAGGGTCTTCATATTAAGTTATCAGTAAAGGTTACTGATTACCAATTGTGGAAGAAAACAAACCCACTGTACTTGAAACGATTTACATTATCATCTATTGTTCTACCGAAATTTGTTCGAATTCTTTAATGAATTGCATTCGACTTGAAAGAGTTTATTCTCTACCACCATCAAGAAACCTTTCTCGCTGTTTATCATTTAAAGAATACATGCGAATTGTGTGTTTGAAACAGGAAGCCAGTTTGTTTCATTCTATTTTTTTAATCTCTGTGAAAAGATGCTGTCATGGAATGTAATATCTTGAGAGTCATTGTGCGAAGTGTCATGGAAGTAAACGTTCTTGCTACAAAAGAACCTCATTAAAGATGAATGTTGTTGAACCAGTCAAACTTTTCACGATCTACAGTCAAATATAAGAATTCCAAACACATCAGGCTACAGTTCAACGCAGTTCAGGTTTTCTATTTACAAGAGATCTGGCATTTACCTTTGTAAAAGTATACTTTCGACCAGAAAAAACCTATAAAAAGTATCGATAGGTAAAATAGCAGATGATTAAGCTTTCAAGTTGCCATCATCCGTATACCTACGGATGCACATTTTCTGAATATTATTTCACAAACTTCGAGAAAATGAATCACTTAAACATTGTTGCTAAACTCCACAAAATTAACTAGAACTGAACTGTCCTCGAAGAGATTTTTGGTAATTGTTTTTGGCATTCAAAATATTATTCAGCTATTACTCGGCGATAACAGCAGCAATGCAAAGGAAAAATAATAAATTCATCCATGCCAACACAACGGCTCGTAACCATTTCAATTGACTTGAAGCGGCTGCTTTCTATCGACCCTAATTTGCTATCAGTTTCAAAGGCTTGATTTGACTAATACAGAAAATCGACTGTTGAATAACTATGGAATTGTAAAATCCGTACAGTTCTGAAAGACCAATCTTCAGCAAATGTTTAAAAAAACACTGTGCGAAAGAAGCCGCTGTCACCTAGTAGCTATGTCATATCATATCCTAAGAATATTATATCGCCTCATATTTGCCCTGTAACACAAATCAGTGAGAAAAGCACCAGAGGAGGCGGCAAAGATCGTGTGCAAGCAGACAGCAGCGATAAAGCTTTGGGTGATCTCAAGTGGGACAATCTTGAAAGTAGAAGGGAATTTCATGTTTCGCGTTTAGTCCAGAAAGTAATTTTAATTAAAAAGGCAAATGTTCCAGGTTTTTACAAGGCTATTTTAGAGTTTTTCGAGATGCAGTGTCCGTCGAACATGGTCAAAGCGACAAATTACACCAACCAAGAGTGCGGACGAAGAGTGCAAAACGATCTTTTTTATTATAATGATTGCATGATTTTTAATCGTTTTCTACAAATATTGTAATAATTTTTATATCTGTCTACTTTTTCATGTAAATAGCATATACATTTAAACGTTTTATGTTGTTAACTTTTTGAACAAATTTTGTAATATTTTAGAAGGGCACCCATTGATAGCAGTTGTTGCTACAGCTGACGGGTTTACCCTCGTTTGAAATAAAGGTTATCTATCTATCTATCTATCTATCTGTGGCGAGGATCATATATTCGAATCTAACCAATGGTAGCACGCCATTTCATATCAAAAATTGGTAGTGAATTACCAATCGGGATATTGTTCAGGAAATACTGCAATAAGGGTAATCTGCATTATATCTACATTATCTTGATTATACTTTTTTCCAAGCATTTTCCCGGAATGAATGCATGGCACCCTTAGGAATGGAGAGCGGTCACATACCAAACAACATGATCACTGCAACATCGTTCTTATCGACTGGGTTTGAGCCATGGCGCGGAAGGTTGAACAACAAACCAGCCTTGCCATACAATAGCGAGAAAGACGGGGCCTGCTTCGCTGCCAAAACTGACGAACAAGGACAATGGTTCAAAGTGGATCTCGGTCAAGTGAAGTACGTGACGAAAGTAGAGACACAAGGTAAACCATATGAGAATAACGACTGGGTCAAGAAGTACGAAATATCTTACAGTGTCGACGACGAAGAGTGGACGAAGTATGCAGAAAAAGGAAGTGTTAAGGTAAATTTCAAAGTTCTAACTGAACATCAGGAAACGCAGAGACCGGAAGAGGCTTTATTTCTACTACAAATAAAGGGAAGACTAACACTAAGACTAAGACTCACATTAGAACTAACACTACTGAACTTAGCCCTTAAACTGGCACTAAAACTGACATGAAAACTGGCATTAAGAATGACAGTTAAACTTTACTGCTATTGTTGTTGTTGTTGTTGTTGTTGTTACATAATAACTTACACCAAAATGGCACTAATAATAATAATAATTATCATAATAATACTAATACAAACGCTGGCACTATAGCTGACGCCAAAAGTGCCGCTAAAACTGACAGGGGAAAAACTGAAACTAAAACTGGAAAAGAATTCAGTCAAACTCACAGTAACACTGAAATTAAAAGTGACACCAAAACTGACAAAAAATTAATTAACGGACACTATAACAGACACTAAAACTGACAATAAAACGGCCAACAAACCTGACAGTAACACTGACACTAAATCTGAGAATGCGAAACTGACACCAAAACTGACACTAAAACTGATACTAAAATTGACACAAAAACTGAAACTAAACTGAAACCAAAAATGAAACTAAAGCTGACACTAAAGCTGACACTAAAACTGACACTAAAACTGACACTAAAACTGACACTAAAACTGACACTAAAACTGACACTAAAACTGACACTAAAACTGAC
>JANVCJ010156695.1:0-14852 GCA_026413505.1 Epizoanthus ramosus
TGGATGATACACAAAGGAAAACAAAAATCGAGAAGTTGCAATTTCAGCAGCCGTCCGCGTTGACGTTGCCGTCCTCGTTGCTTAAAGTGCCTTAAATTTGCTAGAGTGCGTCGACACACATCAACAGTACCTGCTTGTTATCAGTTTGGCTCTGCTGTAGACATCTCTTGTATTTCAGCTTTGCTTCCCCCTCCACAGCACTCATCTGTGTCAGTTTGTGGGTGAGCTCTGTATGATGCATGCTGCAGTGTACAGCCGGCATGGTTAGAACACAATCACACAATACAAACTGTAACATGTAACAGACTTGATTTAGGGTCTGGACTGCTAATGACATGTAATGCACCACTTTATACCCAACATTTATATCCTCCTGGGGCATAGCAGAGCAAAATGTTCACTGGAGTTAAATTGGGAAGCACTTAATACTCCATGTTTTCTTCCATACATATATTCATGCAATTTTTAACAATTTTACTGCTGGTAATATTTAAATATTTTTCTTGCTTCAAATGTAAATGCATTAAGTTTGCAAAATAATACACAGATAAGTATGTGTCAATTACATACATGTATACAGTAGTGCCGAAAAGAAACGCTTCGGCTTCGCTTTCAGCGATTGTCGTGTCACGACCTTTCGCGAGATTTCGCGAAATTTCGTGCGATGTTTCAACAAGATTTCGTGACCGTGCATATTTAAATATTCATGCCTGTGCGAGTTTTCGTGTGAAACATTGCGAGATTTCGTATGAGATCTCACGAGATTTCTTAGGAAATTTCTTGTCTTGAAGTGTTGCAAACTGATGTGAATAGCTGCAAGAGCCATCTGCGTGTGTAGGATGAGTACGCGTGAGCCGAATATCGGGAAAATGTTTAAACTTAAATAAAATCTTGTCACATGTACAAGTATGAAACAGAGTTTGCAGTTTCAAAAGAAACTGTGGCTATTCTGAGAAACGTTTTTTGTGTTGGTTTTTTTTTTTATTTAAACATATTTGGTGGAGCGTTTGCTCGAGAGCAAAAGCGCTCATCTAAGGAGCTTACGCTTGTTACAAACAAATGTTAATTTGTTTGTTAATTTGTAAGTTGTGTTGGTTTCAATGTGAATTTAAAAAGTATCTCCGAAAATAAGAAAGGAGCCGATCGTTTATGTGTCGATGCGATTCTTCTAATATCCAGAGGCACGTCCTTCCCTCTCGATAACTTTTGAGCTTATGAGCTCTTGCAATCCTCCTGTGCCACCATGTTCGGAACGGAGTTTAAAATTTTCTAACACCAAAATTTAAAATATTTTGCAAGTAAGACACAATCAGAAAGAAATTTGTTTATTACGGTGTTTCTGATCTAAGAAGTTACGTTAAAGACCTTGAAATCTGCAGAATGTTACATGTACATGTATTATACCTGCAACTGAAACGTCAACATACTACGTACATTGTGCAAACCTACATGTGTTGGCCCATATCCACTCTACACAATTCTGATAAATTTTATTACACACATTTTAATATATATATATACTTATTATAAATTGCAAGCTGGATTTGAGGTCTGTACTAATAAATCCCTGGAACAATCTACCCATCAACGCCAAATCAACAACCTCACAGCCGGAGTTCCGTCGCCTTATCAAGGGAGTCAGTTTTACTGTATGTAGATGTAATAACTGTATGTAGACTAGTTTTTTAGATTTAATTGTTTAATAGGAATAGTGTTAGTGTTAGTGTTAGGGTAGGGGTTAGGGCGAGGGTTAAGGTTAGGGTTAGGATTAGGGTTATCTGTTTGTTATTGTATAGCATACTAAACCTTTCTCTTTTACTTTTTTATTATTATTATTATTTCTTTTTAAATCATTTTTATTTATCTTTTTTGTCGAGCGTTTCTAACATGAGCCCTGGCTCGGGAGACTGGACAACCACTCCACACATTATCGACGTGAAATAAATTATTGTATTGTATTATTGTATTGAAATCCCGGCATTGTGATTGGCTAAAAAGCTAAAGAGGCATTACATGTAGGTTTGTATTTTACCATAGTTACTGAACTTTCACTATACAGACTTATTGTCTGGAATCTAATAATGTAATGTCATATATAACAGCTAGAGAAAAGTATATACAGTACATGTACATGCAGTAACAGTTACTTTGTCAGCAAACAGCACTTTGTCACTCTGTATGGGATAATATTTTGCCATCAGTCTTTCACACAAACGTAACTTCACTTGTCTTGGTCTACATGTATACCTGTCTACATGTACTGGTGCACATGTATATGATTGTGTATGAAATTTCAATAGTCATCAAGTTTCTAGAATTACTGAAGAATATGTGATATAATCAGTCAAGCCTGATGAGCTAGTTCTGATCATACAATGTTATATATGTATAAATGAAAAATGTATAATCAGAAATTTTGTTGTATATTATTTTATTATATATATTATAATATATATATATTGGATATCTTTGCACATCATAAAATTATATTTGACTTGCCCTATGGGCTTGTCAAATTACTGTGCATAGAACTCATAAAAATATCCAGCCATACTACAGACTATAGAATGATACTGTTCAATAAGATATATAATAAATTTAATAAATTTGTAAGTTTCAATTTATGCATCCCACTAACTAAAGTTAGTGTAGATTAGGTTAGATTAGATTAGATTAGATTAGATTAGATTAGATTAGATTAGATTAGGCAAGATGAGTTTAGATAAGATTAGTTTAAAATAATAATTTAGAAGAACTTTAAAACATTTGCTTTAACAATTTGTATATTTTCTTTATTAATTTCCAAGAAATTAAGGCCAAGATGCCGTCTGAAACTACCAATTGCATTAAGATTGAGGCTGGGAGATTGGATAATGATTTGATTGAGATTTGATTGTCGTTGCAAATAATTGTTCAAACATCCCAAACAAGCTCTAATTTAATTATAGTGTGATAGTTTACTTAATAATTTATGTTCTTATTGATAATTGGTTGAAAAACGTATAAAGAAACAGCGGCGTTGCCAAAACATAAACAATAACGAACACTCCTGTCTCACGAAGTAGTATTTGAATTCAAACATCGAACAACTGAAAATATATCTTAGGAAATAAATACGAAATCAGTGATTGATATTTGGATCTCTTGAGAATATCTATCCTTCATTTGATTATACAAATTACTCAGCAGAGAATAGAATGACTGGCTCGAGTACAAGTATCCTACGATATTCGCACTGTAGGTTAGTTATTTGTATACTAGGCAGTAAAATAGCATAGCCACTTAGGAGATTGTGAGGATCGAAACATCCTGAATGCAGTTGTATATATAATAAATCTATTATTGAACAGTATTCTTGTTTTGCACAAGTATTCTTGTTTTGCACAAGTATTCTTGTTTTGTTTTGTACAATAACAATAGAGTTGTAATTACTTCCTTTTGTTCCGTACACCAATATGGCTGCCACGCTCTTTGTTATTTGAGCTCTGGGGATTGAGTGAATATCAACAATGCACTACGTCTGGTTATTTTTACTCGCCATTTGTATTTTGACTCGCTCTTTGAGATAGTCAAAATACTGTCAAATAAGATGTAAGTAATGTATATAGTGTGAATGTCTGAATATACTATAAATAAAATTTCTATCGTGACGAACTATCGCAAGAGCCGCACGAGATGTGATACTCAAAACCCACACTGACCTCATTGAGTGCACTATTTACATTGTTATAACTCAATGCAAGGAATGTATCTGCTATGAATCCCTATTCTTTTGGAGACGTTTAAGGTTAATGACATGTCGCTGCTTTGCCATGAAAATTACAGCTTTTTCAAATAAGCGTCATCTCATATTTTAAGAATGTGTTTCATTTTGTGCAATAATTAACTGTTAAATGTGTTGTAAATGAAACTGAATATGAAATTATTATTTAATTGGTTTGTGTAGTTATCTCACCAAGTCTCATGTAAATATAAGTAAATAAACCATTTGTTTAATAATATCAGGAGGTGATAAATTAAAACGTAATAAATTACATGTATTTCTAATAGCTGGCAAAATAGTCTGTATAAGAAGGAATGTTTCAGTATCAGCGAATTTTCACCTCTAAATTTCACACTTTCCGTTTTGAGGAACAAGAATCGAGAATTTGGGAATTATTTTAAGTTAGTCTACAAATAACGCAATCAAGTAAAGTAAAGTTAAAGTTAAATCAATAATGAGAATCTCCTTTTTCTAGAGAAGACATGAACTCTGAATTTAAAGCTGGACCTCTCACATTGCATGCGTAGGAAAATAAAAAAATATTTTTGAATCTATACATATCTACAGTAATCTTAATAAACGTAATACGTAACAATGGATTTGGAAGCAATTAAACAATCAGACAAACAACTCATGTTTAGAAATACAACACAATACAATACTATACTTTATTTTTAAAATGCGGAAGGTATGCTTAGGAATGACTGCTAGTTTACATATGTTTCACAATTTAAAATAAATAAGAACACTAAAATTTTATAATTGAAAAGATTTAGAATTTGAAAGTCAAATTTCAAATTTCCATATTTCAACTGCATCTCCCATTCCCTTTCATCTCGTCTGGTAACCAAGAAAAAAAATATGGTAAGGGAAATTTTAAAATACTAGCAATTTTAATTATGAATTGATCTGAAAAGATTTTTATTGCACCCAATACAGTAATAAGCAGTAATACCGCGTTCCTACATTAATTGCCTACTTCTGAAATTCCAAACTGGCGCCATTTGCTTTAAGAAGCTGGGCTGTTTCCAGTAGAGTAGTACTACTTTGAGGAAGTTTGAAAAGAAATGGTTTGTTGCACAGCTAACATATTAGATCATGAATTATAGTTTATACTAAAAAAGCCATGTAGTTATCCGTGTCTGTCAGTTTTGTACAGCAAAACATACTTAAACCTTTCAAGTGATTTGTTTGTTACTTTATAAAACAAACTCATAATGTGAATATCAGGAAAAAGCACTTGTAGAATGACACAACACTTAGACGAATGTGGTTAATCTTAAATATTCTTTATGTTTTACAATTACACATATTTTGAATATTTCTGGTTTGACGAATATGCAGTCCAAAAGTTTCTAAGAAAGCTGCTGCTAGCTGGTTCAGTTATTCCTGACGATAACTGTAAAATACACAGAACTCCACTCTTTTGTAAATGGTCCAATAAAGTGCTTCTTTTAATGGTCTGTGCTGGTGTGGCAGCCATTTACAAATTGAAACAAATACAATTATATTAAACTATAGATGTCACTAAATATGTGTAGCAACTTTCAGGCAGAATTACTGAACCATTTTGAAATTAGCGGGGAGGTGAGGGGGACATTTAACCCCCCCCCCCCACCCCCCCATTTGCCATTCTGAACCTGGTATTGTTATTTTGAGGGGCAGCTGCGCTTAACAACTGCTGCACTTTCGCATTAACTTCAGGCCATTCTTGAATAACCTGAGTCCCAAAAATAGCTGTGTTTGCGTTCTTTTTTAGTCCTCGTGTCATAGAATAAGGACGCTATCAGAATTATTAGAGGTAGACGCAGGTTATCAATTTTTTCCCCAGATGCAACATGTCAAACAAGAGCGAAATCAATCAAGTTTTCTTGCAACAATCAAACATCAATGCCAGTGATCTGACCAGACATTTTGGAAATAAAGTAATGAACAAACCTCCTAAATATAAGAACATGCCCAAATATATAAGGTTAATATTTTTCCTTAAGACAATGAAAAACATATCAAAGATACATTTCGTATTTTTGGCGTCATTTTCGCTTTTCGTATTCAAAGTTGCACGTGCGTCATTTCGGTACCTCATAATTTATTTCGCTGAAAAATTGTCAGTTGTGAATCAATATAGAAGCGGAAACAAGCATAAGTTGACGTGGAAAGGGAATAATTATTTACCAAACATTGAAAATGATATCAAAGCTGTCTTCCGAGATAATTTCTCAGTAGTACACAACTGAGAGCGAGATCGATCAGCATATATTATATAAACTAAAAAATGATCCACTTCCTCATCCTCCTCTTCCTCATCATTCATGGAATCGAAAGCAGGAAACTCGAATAAAAGTTGATCAATAGCTGCTTCGTCGCTGTCTGCAATACTAGGCAAGTAGAAGATTTAACCGATGAAATTTACAAGGAACCTATATAGGAGATAAGTAGAATTGAAATTGAAAGCGGAAATGAGAAGGCAGTAGAAAAGGTCTGACGACGCTACAGCACAGAAATAACCTTGTTGAAACTTTACTTGAGAACACATTCATTTACTTGTGTACTTCCGTTTACCAGTGGATTCTGTACTGTTGAAGGTAATTACTCAACAGTGCTACCAAGATCAAATAAACAGTAACAAAGTTACAACTCACTCACGCAAGTGTGTTGAAAACGAAATTGTTTGCAGCAACACTATCTCAGAAAAGAATTGTTTACATGAGTGTAGTTATAGAAAACAATTGTTTACACATGGAAATTTCTCATACCTCCCCCCCCCGTCTAAAAATAATGGTCCGTCCCTTAAGGGTTTTAAAAGTTGCAACTCGTGTTTAGAAATACAATACGATAGTGTATTCTATTTTTGAAATGAGGAAGGAATGCTTAGGAATACTGCTAGTTTACATATGTTTTACAATTTAAAATAAATAAGAACGAACAACTAACTGTATAAAGTGTCTAAACGCTATGATTATAACTTGGGAACTACTGGTTTGTTATTTGATTACTATTGCTAAAATTATTAATCTTAATAGAAAAAAGCCAAAATTATGGTTTAATGATACGTCACTAAAATTTAAAATTTAAATGATCTAGAATTTTAAATTTTAAATTCGAACGTCTCCTTTCAACTCATAACTCACTGCCTCTCATCTCCTCTGGTGACCAAGAAATACAAAAATATGGTATTGAGAATTTAAAAAAGGCGGCAATTTTAGATATGAAATAATCTGGTAAGAGTTCTTATTACAGCCAATACAACAACAAGAAGTAACATCGCGTCCCTCCATTAATTGCGCACTTCTGATATGCCAAATTGGCGCTATTTGCTGTAAAAGAAGCTGGAATGTTTCCAGTGGAGTAGTACTACTTTGAGAAAGCTTGAGAAGAAATGGTTTGTTGCACATCGTGCAAGTGGTGAATTATAGCTAATATTAAACTAGACATGTTATCCGTGTTATTTGGTTTAGTACACCAAGACATATTTAGTGCTTTTTTTGTTTTCTTATAAAACAAAGTCACACTGTGAATATCAGAAAACAACACTTGCAGAATAACACAATACTTAGAGGAGTGTAGTTAATCTTAAAGATTGTATATGTTTCAAAATTACACATATTTTGAATATTTCTGGTTTGACGAATGTGCAGTCCGATACCTTTCTATAAGAAAGCTGATGATCCAGTTATTCCTTAGGAGTAACTGTAAAATACAAAGCACTCCATCGTCATAAACAGAATTGCTGTCGTCACCTTTTTGTGAATGGCCCAATAAAGTGCTTCATTAACTGGTCTCTGCTAGTGTTTAATTCATTCAAGATTCTTCTTGGACAAAATAAATTAACAGTCTTCCCGTGTTGGTATGTTTCTATATTTACCAGCTTGGTTGAGATTTGTAGGCCAATATCATACTTTGTTTGTGTGATGCCGCTAGACAGTCATGCTTAGTGTCCAATGATATTCTCAACTTTTCGCGCTACAGTGAAGACCACGTTCCTCTGCTTATCGCGCACTTCTAAAATGCCAAACTGGCGCTATTTGCTTTAGGAAGCTGGAATGTTTACAGTAGATAGTACTACCTCGAGGAAGCATGTGAAGAATGTTTTCGTTGCAAGCTAACTTATTAGGTCCTGAATTATAGTTAATAGTTTAAACTAGCCATTTTATTCGTGTTAGTACAACAAACATATTTAAATATTTTAAGTGTTTTGTTTGTTATCTAATAAAACAAAGTCATAAATGTCAAATATCATAAAATGACACTTGTAGAATAACACAACACTTAGACGATACCTTTCTAACAAAGCTCAAGTTCAAGTTCAATTTATTTAGCCACATATATACAATATACTGCTAAAATATAGAGCCAATATCAGTGTGTCTCTATGATTGGACTGATCAACTAAAAGTTGATATGTTATGTTTTTCGCCGTGAGGGTGAAAGATCTCAGCTGACGTTTCGAGCATTAGCCCTTCGTCAGCCTACTCGCCGACGTAGAAAACCTAGTTTTTTTAAAAACTAGTCTACCAGAGCTTCTTATAAAGACTAGATTTAAAAGCCTTGACTGAAGATGCTTTCCTAAGTTCAACATGCAGAGCATTCCATTCTTTAATGCTTCGTACAATAAAGGATCTACCAGCTTCAGTTTGAATGAATGTCTCAGTTTGTTATTAACCTGTCATCCATAAATTCAGGCAGAGACCCGTATACTTTCTTAAATAAGATACAATTTCTATTGATCTTAGCCTCCCACTTCAACCTATTAAAATAGAAACAGTAAGTGCACTGTTATCTGCGTCTAAAATTACTCTTGCTGCGTGCTTTTGAAATTTGAAAATAAAATCTAAATTGGATTTACGGTACAAGACAAAGCCCAGATGGAACTTCCGTACATTGGTATCGGCTTAATGGTCACAGCATAAAAGTTCACACTTTCCTCCAAAGGAAGAAAGTTCTTTTAAAATTATTTTAAGAAGTCCTATCCTCTTTGAAAGTTTATTCCCCAAGTCTTCCACGTGGTCTTCAAATGACAGTTCTTGATCAAGTATGACTCCAAGAAGCCTTTGAGACTTCACCTTGGAAATATATGTCTCTCAGTGATCAGAGCAGCTTGATATCGACGTCCTGGCTATCAGCCGACATCTTCGATCGTATCCTCATGCTACCAAACTGAACAATACTGATTTAGTTTTTGACTTGACATTCCATTGTCTGAGGCCCAGGTTACGGTAGTATCGTCAGCGTGTGATGTCGGCAGTTGCTTCCCCACACTTCGCAAGGGGTACATGTAGATCATTCAAGATAAGAAACAAACCAGACCAGAGATTCCATACTGAAATCAAAGGCCTTCACTTTACACAGTAGAACACTATGCTTAACAGTGCGAAATGCTTTGCGGTAGTTGATGAACACTGCATGTAGATGAAACCATGTTCTTGTCAGCTTTGAATAACAACTGGTCCACAAGCTTGATGAGAGCTGTTTCAGTAAAATGGTATCGTCTGAAACCAGACTGGTGCTTATAAAGCAGATCGTTCACACACAGGTAGTTATATAAAGCTGTATGCACATGCTTTTCCATAACTTTTGACAATACTGGAAGTATGGAGATTGGCCTATAGTTTTCCATTTCAGTTGCATCATCTCCTTTGTGCACAGGTCGAACCTTAGCAGTCTTCCAAACACGCGGAACAGATCAGTCCCAAAGTAATAGAACTGTTAATCAAGCGACACAAAGGACGAGCTATCGCTATACACGAGCCAGCTTCAGCATCTTAGCTGAAATGTTATCGACGCCAGTAGCCTTGTTCGTAGCAATAGTGTGTAGGATCTCAGTAATACCTTTAACAGAAGCCATGGGAATGGTGAATGGTTCTGGACAAGTTTTCTTTGAGTGAACAAAAGTCCTCAATTTGTCAATCCTGTTACTACCGTATTCAGCAGTATCGAGCACTTCTGTGCAATATTTGTAAAATGGCTATTAAATGCTTCGACAGTTTGTTGTAAGCCTGAAATGCATTTATCCCCAATCTTGATCAAACGGATTGCGTTTTCGTTGATGTTTTGACCAACTAGATTCTTTATATGCTTCCACAGACGTCTAGGGTTATTGCGGTTTTCGTTTAGAAGAAATTTTTAGTACTTTCTTTTTGCCTCGCGTATCTTGCGCGTCGCAGTATTTCTGGCCAGTTCGTAACGACAAAAATCTTCCTCAGAACTTGTCTCGCTTGAACATTTTACAATCTATCCCGCTCCTTTAGACTACACAGGATATCTATGGACATCCAGTCTGGCTGCCTTTGCTTCAGCAAGCGCCTGGATCTCATGATGACTCTAAGAGAACATATCGTTTTTGTTTATGTATTCCTGCAACATTCATATTTGAAGTCGATTGCTTGTTCTTCAAAATTGTCATGCGACTCAAATGCAATTGTCACTTTTTTCGAAAATTGTTTTTCAATTCAAGCATTTAGACTAATTACAGATAGGTTCAAAAACAGGGAAATTGTAAAGCCGATTTCACATAATTTACAATTGAAAAAACTACAACCTGTTTCACCGATCTGCAGCATCTGTCACTGGCTCGGCTCCCTTTCATGAATGATGATTCGATTGAAGCCACATCTCCATATTGGTCTTGCCCTTCGGATTCCATTGGCATTGTAAAGTTTATTACCAACTGTGTCCGCAAGGCAAAAAATAATGCACATATCTAAACTAATCATAAAACGAAGCAAACGTACATGTTAGTGAGCTGTCATCTTGATTGCTCGCCGCAATGCCAACAACAGAAAGCGCGGGAAACTGCAAGCCAAGCGCGTACGTCCCATCAACATTTTCCCTCCCTTTGCAAGGTTCTTCACCAACTGGCCAAGCCAGGATTGTGTTTCTTGTTGTTTCATTTTGGGGAAATAGCAACGAGAGCAATAAAATAGGGAGGGATTTATCTTTTACTAAAGACTGTTTTCTATATTTTGTATGCCTTTACTGGTATGTTCGACATTTAGTTTAAACTTTATTAATGGCCGATTTTCGGTCATGACATTTACTAATGTGTACGGAATCTGACTAGTAAAATCAGTGGGGCAAGAATTTTCCCCTGCTCCAACACTTTACCATGCATCTGCCTATAGATATTTTGTTTATTTATTGCCATGTTGGCACAATCATGCTCAAAGATGCTTTGTTTTGTTTTGGAAAAGTTATATTACCGATCTGGATGTGAGCTATATATTTTGCAAGAAGTTTATAATACACAGTTCCATATTATAGATACCGCGAAACTGTATTATCTATTACCGAATTTATTTTTAAAAAATCTAAATGACTAAGTTGTTTTCTTCCTTCATGAGGAGTAGCAGGGCCTTCAGGCATTTGTTCTCTTCCCGTGTTTATCCCATGATTGACAAACAGGAACCTGCCAGTCACACTACATTTGTTAGAATTACAATGAATGCCAAGTAAGACACTTGACGGCATACCAAAATAACGTAAAGTGAACGCTTCCTGTGTTTATCCCATACTTGACAAACAGGAACCTGCCAGTCATATTATATTGGTTACAATTGCGTTGAATGCCAAGTAAGACACTTGACGGCATACTAAAATAACGTAAAGCGAACGCTTCCTGTGTTTATCCCATGCTTGACCAACAGGAAGCTGTCAGTCACACTACATTTGTTAGAATTACAATAAACTACAAGCAAGACATTGATTTCTGATTCGCTTCCTGTGTTTATCCCATGCCGGATTGACAAACAGGAAAGATACTTGGCGGCATACTAAAATAATGTACAGTGATATCCGAACTATCTCGCTATTTCAATTTCAAGCTCCCTTAATAGTGTGGAATGGCGCCTATCACTGCAAGAGCAAATTCTAGAGATACGATCCCGTGTTTGTAGCATTACTATAGTCTCTACGCTAGCAATCACCAGTAACACGTATATGAGAGTCGGAAGCAATTGTCTTAATTTATATCTTAAGCTCTTCAGTTTTGTGTATAGCCTGTCCTCAGATGTTAATTTTCCTTTGCTGCAAGAAAGGATCTTTCCGCGCGAGAGATCCTTTCTCGCAGCAAAGGACAATTATCGTCTGAGGTCAGGCTATTTTGTACATGGAGTGATACTTTTTTCTCCGAAATGATTGGAGCAATTCTTAAATCTTTTACTTTGGTCTTTGCTTTGTTGGTTAATATTAGAATGAACTGATCACCAAGCAAGACACTTGACGGAATACTAAAATAATGAATTTCTTTTTTACACCAATGACATTTTCCTCAAACTAAATGCATCAATACTTCATAAAAGTGTTAAATAAAGTACAAGGAACTTTTAGAAAACAAGAATCAGTTAATGGTACATTTATACCGAATCAGCCCAGCAAGTGACGGATTCCATAAGCTGTTTTAGCTTATAAATTGATTAATGTATATGTATGTATGTAAACAATTTCAAATCTACTTCTACTGAATTAATTGTATATGAAGGAGTCAGTGCGTATACAAACTCACAGTTCGACTTCGTTTTGTTCAGCAACAGGTTCAATGTTGTTGTTTTTAAAAATAATTACTATGATCGCTAAGTTTTATTGTTAATTACTAATTAGAAATACAAGAAATGTCTGTCTTCTCGCGTTTTCACTGATTTATGTTGCTCGTTTCACCTCACCACAGTTTGAGCGATTAATCAACAGTACGATTTAGTTTACAGGACTTGTACTGATGCAAATAGTATTTGAGGCCTTCATTATTGTTGCAGTCTACACAGATTGATTAATGAAGTTATAAATCAGTATCAAGCTAAGCGTGTATGTAAGCGATGAGTTTGTACTTGACTTTCTAAAGATGCACGAGCTACATGCATCTGTACAGTTTGGTGTCACATTGAATCTCCTTTTTCTCTAGTAAGTCACGTTCCATCTCATAATACGACGTGGAAAGATGATACTCAAACTACTTCAGTGATAAATGCAGGTGGAAAGCTTAGTTTATCTATAGCAGGGTACTAGAATCTGCTGTGAAGGTCTATGCAAAGAATGTCTTATAAAACACGGTATTTTATTACCACGCATGCAGTTTATCTGTCTGTGTGGCCAGAGATTAAAGACTGAAACAAGTTTAGTCTTTCAATATAGCGGCATACGTTTTATTGAAAAGCAGTTGTTAAGTCACAAGAAACAAGGCTCAATCAAAACATAATATAATTGAAATAACGTTCCCTTTACTGTAGTGAGTTTTTTTAATACAAGGTCGGTAAACACGTTTTCAGAAGGCAAGCGAGACTATATCAAGTGCAACCCCATTTGTCACTACTACGGATTCAACTCAATGGTGGAACACATGCTGCCTTTTTTATCACCATCCGTGATCAATTATCTTCTTCGTTTTTCTTTGTATCGAGAAGGACTCTTATTCAGAAAAACCGAGAGCCCTTCTCACTGCAAACGGCAAAAGAAAATAAACATCTGCAGGCACCAACGGAGGGAGGATAAATAAGAGCAAAAGCGAATAAATATTCAATATTCAAAATAAGAGCAAATGTATGGAGAAATCAAAATTGTTCGAAAAATAATCGACTTCAGGCTCGGATGAAACATTTTACGAATTAAAGTATTGCATTTATGTTATGAGTTGCATTGATCGTGGTTTTTTGCTCGCTAGGCGAAAATTAGTTTTGTATTTATATAGTGAGTGTATATGGCACAATAAACAACATAAACCTATATGTGACTCACTGAAGAGCAACACAATATTCCTTATATCATACAAGTCGACTTTTACTAAGCTATAAAATGCACTAAAAGAGGCAGTGAATGTTATTTTCATTAAGGCTGTTTTTCATAATCTCTGGAACTTTTCTTTCTCTACTGAGAAGGTGATAAATAAGATATTATGTTTTAATTACTTTTATTTTCCTGTTTAGGTATCTTGACCAGACTACAGACAGTTCTCAAATTCAAAGTTTATTTATTATCAAAGCGGAGTTCTAGTTTAGAATGTTTTAAACTGTGTTCCTCCTCAGAGCCCAGTTGTTCAAAAGCAAATTAACACTAACCCAGGATTATCAAAAAAGTATGACACACCTGTATTGCGGAACATGCGGTGCATAAGAACAAGGGTAAGTACAAATTCTATGGAAACCCAGCCAAGTTTTGTGTCTCTTCTTTATGTTGTTTTCGGTCAATATTGAAAATAGAACTCAAGGAGACGTTGCTGTTGGAGTAAGAAGGGAAATCTTGAAAGCGGAAGCAGTTTGTGAGCCAACTAGTACGCAACAACACGCAGTTTATTTGAGACTTATATTTTGTTATGTTTCTTACAGGGAAATCCATATGTGACGCTTCTCCAACCATAAGCAAACAACCCCAAAAAAGCAAAGACGTGATGTGATTTGACATCGTATAAACAGTGGACTGATATGTGTAACCTCAAGTGCCCAATACTGTTGAAGGTGAAAATTCAATCAATTGTCTCATCCTCGAATAATGAGACTTTGCTATTTATGTCACGCGTTGTTAACAAGCAAACTAAAATGGTTTCGGATATCAATATTCGATCGGATGTTATAAGAAGGATCGTAATATGTTACCAGAAAATATGTATTCAGTTTGTAATAATAATGAGTCGATGAATCGAACTTCCTTTTGGTATTGCTTGGGCCTCGAGACAATATGGAGCAACAGATAAACAAATTAATAGGATTTGCAGCAGATAAACAAATTAATAGGATTTGCAGCAGATAAACAAATTAATAGGAGTTGCAGCAGATAAACAAATTAATGGAATTTGCAGCAGATAAACAAATTATAAATGGGATTTGTCGTTTCTTCGATCTTCTAGTTTATTGTGCCAACATTATGGAAGCAACATTGCTATAAGGAGATTCAGTTAAGTTGCTATCAACTATAAATATGCTTGTCTCCCTTGCTCGCTAATAAATGATTGAGAGAGGGATAAGTTAGAGCGCATAAGCCTCACAGAGAGATAGAGAGAGAGAGAGAGAGAGAGAGAGAGAGCGAGAGAGAGAGAGAGAGAGAGAGAGAGAGAGAGCGAGAGAGCGGGGGCGTGGGAGCGCGCGAGAGAGGGCGAGAGCGCGCGAGG
>JANVCJ010156806.1:0-14847 GCA_026413505.1 Epizoanthus ramosus
GGATGGAAGTGGATTGCAATTTATCAAACTTGATTTCGTATTGGGTTAAGCAGAAATCAAGTTTAGCCAATATATATGTAGAATATTTTGTTTTTGACGTCAACTCTCACACATTATTGCAATTATCATAACTATTGATGTCTTGTTTTATTTGAAGCTATCTCTTCAATTTTAAAATCATTTACCAGCAATATTTATCAAAATACTATAAAACTGCCGCGACACAGCCCCTTTAAGAGACAGGGTGATAACATGTGTCAATCGTTGTGTTTGTATTTGGGCCAGATAATGCATAAAATAGGAGTTGTATTATAATAGTAGTCTTATAATTAAATATTGTAAAACAAGGTAAAATTGTATGCTATAAAATATTACTTAGAAATGAACGTTTTCAACCAACATGGTCATCATTAGGTATATATGAAGAATTCAATTATTCTTAGTCTTATAGTATAGTATAGTATATTATTAATATTGTTTTGTATAGTCTTCAGACAGCCACCAAATAATGCTTTGTAGTAAAGTCACTGAAGTGCATCAATTGAACCATTTTGAGAATAATATAAACAAGAGCCATTTATCAGCTATGGAGGCTAATGAGTTGAGCACTTTGTTTCCTGATTATTTTGTAGCCAGCATGGTCAGGTATTTCACTATACGAGATATTCACAAGAAGAATTTTTATATAATTTACAAACTTATAAAATTCAATCTATAGGGAATGTACAAAATAAATGTGCTTATTTAACTATTTTTTTTAAAACAATCACATTGATTTATTAATCCAAGCCTTTATTGTTTGTGAAGTTATTGTTTGACATGTATTTAAGTTATTCCAGATAATTCTTGATTAATCAGTGGTGTCTCTTGTGAAACAATATTTGCTTTCGTGCTTAAGTTGGTCTTAGTTTGTGCACACATTGTGTGTCATGGTTTTACCAAGATTTTAAATACTTATTAATGGTAAATTGAACAATTGAATGTGCTCTCACAGTACTTAAAGAATAAATAGATAATTCTTTCTAACTAACTCCTTTCTTTTTCAGCTTTTTCTCGTGGGAAAGTTTTGCTTCAGTGATCGGGTTATAAACAAAGCAAAGTTCAGTTTATGACTGGAGTGCATTTGACAGCTCAGACTATAACAATAACTATACACTCAGCATCCCTGTTTACAGTTGAAAATTAAAAGAAAATACTAGATTTAAATCATTTGTATTGATTGTTGAACTAGCTAAGATTATTAACAGTTTGTTTATTTCAGAATTTGACTTAGACTTTATTAACATATTGTGGCCACTGTAGACAGCAACTTGCCTAGCCTTGTAAGACAGATTGTTTATAATATATGTTGGACATGCCATTTGCATATATATTTAAGCAATATAAAATGGCTACGAGTGTCTATAAACTGTGATATAGATATGCCGGAAGTTGTAGAGAACGAGAGAAGTATAAGAGGAACATGAGGTGAAGCCGAGTGTTTCTCTTGCTTCTTGAATTCTCTACATCTTCCGGCATGTTTATATCACAGTTTATAGACACAAGCAGCCATTTTATATTGCTTTTATAAAATAGGAAATCGTCCATTGTAATAAAAATAGAAAGAGTGTCTATATCCTCTGATATAAACACTCATTTTGCCATCTGTTAGCCAATCAGAGCGGGCGTTATATTGTCCCAATTTTATAAATACAGAATATAATCATTCACATTATAAGCATGCAAGTCATATATATTATGTACAGTGCCAGTGTTAATAGTCAATCAGAATACTGTAACTTTATTATCATGCAATTCCAAAATGTTTCAGGAGTATAATTACTGGACATAAACCTTTCAGACATTTTCTTGGATATGGTACATTTTGGACATATGTAGTACTCTGAGATGATACAACATGCAAATAATGTTTACTTAATAAATTAAGTCTCCCAATAGAGTGTCGAGCGACTAGACCAATGGCTTAATGTTGAGGCTGTCCATGGATGGTTTGGCAAAAGGAGGTCGCACAAATCAGGGCTGTCATTAAGTTTTGTCACAGGTGTAACATGAAATATTGCACCTGTAACATGGCCTGAGTACCTAGGAGGGTCTGGGGGCTTGCCCCTGCCTATCACCCGTAACGTCAACTGAGCTCAGCTGGGTTACGGCCCCTAATGACAGCCCTGGTACATATACATGTACTTAGTTTAACAATATAGTGTGTACACTGTATCTGTTTGTATATATGTGCTGTATCTTAATTTACAAAATGTAGAAATCATCTTCATAATCTCTGAGCACTATTTGAAATGCATAAACTTACAATAATTTAACATTTTGTAACTAGATTAAACTTAATATTATTGCTAAAATATGCTTTCATTAGGCTGTGCATGACATGGGGTTTCAGATGTCCTTCAAGCTGGATTTTTATAGCTTTTCTTTTTTGAGTTACATGTAATTATTTTCTAAGAGACTTCTATTGACAATTTTCCCTAAACTAAAGGTTTCAGTACTTCTATTTTAACAAAGAGGTGGTTTGGGCATATACTCCTGAGCAGCGTGATATGGTAGCTTTAAAGGGTGAGTAGTTTTGAGATGAATGACAGTCTTGAGAGCAGCTACTTGATGTTTATAACAGCTGTCAAGTTATTAAAGTAAAACTTAGTTTTGTGACTGTTTTTAATATTAAAGGGGCTATGTCACAGCTATTTCAAGGCATTTTAATTCTACACAAATCAGAGGGAATCTAAAAATAACAGGTTACCATTGTACAAAAACACAAGAGAGACAATGGTAAGTCATAAATTGGGGAAGATTAAAACGGATTACAAACTCTTAATTTAATTTAAATCCAGGCTAGACATATGCTAAATCCATTCGCTGTCAAAATTGTGTTTCTTGTATTTAGACTATATAACCATTTTACCCTGGATTTCTTGTCATCCTGTTGTCACAGCTTACAACTTGTGTTTCATGGCTGTGAAGGCTTTGTTCCTGACATGATTTGAGAGCATGCACATTACCATGATATAGCCCCTTTAAGCTCTAATCTTTGAGATAATTATACTGTTAAGTTGACACAGCATGATATGATGGTATGATTTCAGTAAATTGCATAAGAATAATTGTGGTGGTAAAGCAAATCCAACTTGCAGTACAAACATTGAAACCTCAGTCAGACTTTGAATAAAATGAAGCGGCATAAAAGCATTTAAAATGCATGCATTTGTTAAAGCTGGTAAGCAACGTTCACCATCCATGCTCAGTTGCAGTGAGCTGCTCAGAGTTATGTGGTGATCTATTTCCCCTCCAGCCTAGTCCTGTCAATTCCCTAAGTCACAATAATCCCCATCATGAACAGAAAGAATCCCAGGCCCACAACTACACCAGTACAACGGAGAGGATAGTCTCTACACAGTCAAATACAAACAAGGTATGGCTTAAACATCCAAGAACGTTTTAAATTGACAGGTTATTAATTATTAACAAAATAATGTAGTTATCTGTTTTAGAACTTGTTTGTTCACTCAGAAGATGTGGAACTTATAATATTGCTTGATATAAAAAGATCTGAGGGTACATATTTCAAATATGTGTAAATTTGGAATTGTATTTTTTGAACTGACATACTTGACTAGTCGAAGGTTATATGTCATTTTGAAGAAGAATGTATTGGATCTATTATTTCATTTGTTATAAAGTATTTGTTAGACTCTGTGCCTTGTGAAGCCAGTTTTAGTTCACATGGTCCTGAGCACATTGCATATACAGTACCACCACGAACCTCGGGTGAATGTTTGTGTCCTGTAACATACTGGTTTTCCACAGCCTTTAGAGGTAGTATAATTGTGATTAAACACGATGAAGCCTTGAAAATCTTTGGAAGTTTATTTCTTGACAACAAAACTACAAGTTTTAATAATAATAAGAAGAAGAAGAAGAAGAAGAAGAAGAAGAAGAACAACAACAACAACAACAACAAGAATAACAATAATTATAATACGGTAATAACACTTTATTTAAAGAGGATAATTTTGGGATAATTTATAGAGAAAGCAGAATTTAAAATTAGAGTCAGGACTGACAATTTTTGCTTAACAGTTTTAATAAATAACCAGACAACTCTTGTTTAAAAATAATTATTACTGATTAATGGTGTTCTTTCAGTGAAGCTGATAAGGACTTGCTTAATTGACTAATACTGGCATTTCAATGTCTCAGCTTGTTTACATTTTACAAACAGACTTGAAGACTAATTTACATTTTAATTAACAATTTTGTGCCTTTGAACAACCCCAACATGTACTTTCAAAATCCATATTAGTGTTGCATTCTGGGATTCATATTTCAGGCCAGCCCAGTTACCTGCAGAACGGTAAAATAACTTGTTGCTAAATTTCATACACTACATTAAGAATGGCCACAAAGTCTTCACAGGTGAATTGTGTGCTGGGTTTCTGGTTTTCGGCCTAGGAGTAGAGCTCCAGGTATGTCATCTTCATATAGAGCAACATGTCTTTAATTCTGACAAGCATTCATTCAGTGCTCAACCGTCTTCTTGTTTGAACCAAGACTTCCTGGCCTCATTTTTATGTAAATACATGTAGTTCGTGTCATCTGCCATTATGAAAGCCGTGTATAGTCCATATTGATAAATTATAAAGTCAAATATGAGTAGGATTAGGGTTAGGGTTAGGTCCCTTTAATTTTGTTTATTTATGCATTGGTAAAACTATTCCATAATATTCATTATTGAAATAATGCTCTACTGGGGAACATGGCAGAGATTGCTTCATTTGTTATGCAGTGTTATATCTTATTCTCACCTGGGAATACCAGACTTTTTGATATGTAGACTTGGCATGAAACTGTTTAGTAATGTGGCAGTATTAAACAAATTTGAGTAAATGTGTCAACAAAATTGAACATGCATGCATGTTGGTGAAATGGTAAACTAAGACTCAGGATGTATTGACATCCTCTTGACATGTTTGGCATAACTATTATGGCTTAATGAGCTTTGCATTCAGATTTTCTAATTGGTTGAACACAACAGAACTGTACAAATAGTGTCTATCTGCTGTCATTTGGTTGACAGTTGGTGTGCATGATACTGCACTTTGAATTGTGTAGCACTACATATATGTGGCAATTGTTTCATTGTTGAATTTGTTGTTACATGTAATTACTAGTCACCATACATGTACATATGCTACTGCACTATGCTGTATGCTAAGTAAAGTCACTAACAGTAAAGTCACTATGCTATGTGAAGTAAAGTCACTAACATGAAATGCTTCATTACTAGTCACCATACATATGCTGCGCTACTACACTATGCTATAATTATGCTACTGGGACTTTGGAGAATGCACATTGATGCTTTTCTGTTGCCATATTTGAGCCTGAAAGATGAATTTCCAAGAGATTAGAACTGACCCTCTACCCAGCTGCAGATCAGCAAATCTCCTCATGTCACACCTGATAGATTGTGCATTGCTAATTAAGATCTTGGCATTTCCCCAAATACATTACATACATACATTTACATTGTTTGTAAACTTTTGGAGTTAGGGTTATCATAACCAATTTTGTTTATAATTTGGACAACATTTACTATAATGTAGGTGATCAATGTCTCATAATTAACTTGTTTATTCCACATAAATAATAATAATAAATAATGACATTACCCAGACAGCATACCCACAGAGTGGCCCTTCATCCACTGGGGGACCAATGGCTTAACGTCCCTATCCGTCCCAGAGTGGCAAAGGAAGGTTGTACAAATGCAACTCTCGGCCAAGGCTGGGAATCAATACTGGGGCCCCCTGGGTAGCAGTCTGAGTTCTTACAGACTGCGCTAACTGTGCTCACACATTGTTATTATAAGGTTTCACCAGTCTGTCACAAAACATTTCATATCATTGGTTGATAAATCGTAGTGACTGGTTTATTCACCGATGTAGAAATTCTCATTTCTTTTCTTTTTTTTTGAAAACTATTTTAAAACAGGGTGAGACAAAGCCAATGTCCAATTGTAAACCTCCAACTGGAGTTGTCGGTTCAGACAAGGAGATTTTTGTTTCCTAAATTCATTCATGAATAAAAAGAAAATTAAAAAGCAAGATCATGAAATTTACTGTCTTATTTCAGCAATACAGTTTGATTTTCAGTACATTTTATCAGGTTTTGCTTATCATCTCTTTCCATGCTTTTGGTTTCGAACATGTGTGATACTGTGCTTTTCCTCCTTTGGAACTTGACCTTGCCTTGTGCCCCTGACTCAGGCCCCCCCAGCCAGGCCTCAGGCAAGATTTCAAAGTAGTGGAATTGTCTTCAGATCAGCTTTCCAAGCTGTCAACCAAGGCAAAACAAAACATATTTTTTACTTTTTTGGAAACTCAGTTGGAAACTTTGTTATGCCATTTCACATGAGTGTAATTATTGTGGTGGTGTGAGGTGTGGAATGGTACATGCTATGCTATATTGCAGAATGGGTATAATGGTGTTTTTATTATTTATTATAAATTATTATTAATTTATTATGTAGTGTAACTATTATGGTATAGTATTGAATTGTACTATAATATTGCATAATATTATATTGAGTTTGGAAGGTTAAATATTCAGCATATATTGTGAACATATTTTTTGTCAGCTGTCTACTGTTGTTTGTCTCGACAGTCTGGTGATAAGGACAGAAAAGGGGCCTGGGCTGAACCTCAAGGCGGTCACAAGCAACCTGTGGGCCTGGTGCCACCAACAACTGATCAGCCAGGTGGCTCTGCAAAAGCTGTCAATTCATTCAATGGAGAGATTGGCGCAGCTGATGATAGCACTGCTGAGAAGGCTAAAGCACCCCTCCATAATCCCCCAGAAGTGGAAGTGGTTGAGGAAACAAAGTGAGTGTTGTCTTTCAAACTACATACATGTGATAGGGTTAGGGTTAGGGCCAGTTTTCCTATTTGCATGCAGCTATTGTATTATATTATGTACTGTAACTATTATGGTTTAGTATTGAATTGTACTATAATATTGCAGCAGAGCTATTGTTGTTTTCAGTTTACTGTTGTGGCTGTTAGGCAATTCACATGGTAAAAGTAAAGTAAAGTCTGCCTTCAATCTAGGATTGAAGAAGCCAAGATGGCTTATCAGTGCTGGTGCTTAACTCCAGTTTCTGTAGCATGAAGCGACTGAGAGTATTACTACTCCCCCCTGGATAGGATGCTAGTCCATTGCAGGGTTACCCCCCAGCATTTTGTCAGGTTTCCCCCAACAATTTGCCAGGTACCCATTTATACACCTGTGTGAATAGAAGCACTGTGAAAGTAAATGTCTTGCCCAAGGACATTACGCGATGCAAGTGCCAGCAGCCAGGCTCGAACCATCAACCTATTGGTGCTGGTGATCAAATGTGTCAAAAATTGGAATTTCTGGAGACACTGTAAATCATGTGTCATGTACGGTGTATCGTGAATTCCAATGTACAGTACATCGTACCTACCATCAATTTTCATGCATTGATAACACATTGATACCCATGGTATTGTACTGTTTTACTTTACAAAAAAAATCTTCCAGAGATTATTATCTGATCAACTTCCAAGACTTTATTTATGGGTTTTGATGAATGCAGTAAATAATTTACATGTACATATGGTGCATCTAAACGTATTTTGGGGGCAAACACTAATTTAAACTATCTTTAAAATGTATTATTATGTGCATTTGCATGAATTATGCTTCAAATCGTGCTTATTTCTTAACTGTAAGATTGTTCAATCATTACTGCAAGATTATTCAATCATTTCCATCTAATAAGGCACCAGGATGGGACAAGGTTACAACAGCTGTAATAAAGGGGGCGCAACCATCCGTTCTCCCCGTCCTTACAGAGATGGTAAACAGCTCTCTTCTCATTTCTGTGTTTCCGTCATCCTGGAAAACGCCTGAGGTTGCCCCAATCTTGAAAGAGGGGGACCATGAAATACCAAACAACAACCCGCTAATCTCGCTGCTACCCGTTGTCTCCAAAATATGCGAATGTATATATTGTATTGTATTAATGTGTATCACTCGATCAGTTAAACGAATACCTGGTTAACAATAAATGCCTAACGGAATACCATAGTGCAAACAAGAGACTACATTCAACTGAGACACTAAACACATTCTTGTCGGAGACAATCCTTGAAGCCATGGATAGAAAACAAGTGACAGCCTTGGTTTTGTTAGATCTATCAAAAGCTTTTGACAGTTTAGATCATATTCTTCTTCTGGAAAAACTCCGTTTCCTAGGTTTGGCTGAAGCTTCTCTAGACTGGTTTAGAAGGTACTTGACAGACAGAACACAGTCAGTGCGCATTGGTTGTGAACTATCAGAACCACGCCAAGTAACACACGGAGTACCCCAAGGCTCGATTCTTGGGCCTGCTCTGTTCAATATTTACATTAACGATCTTCCACGTGTTCCCAAGATGGGTTCACTCAAGTCATACGTCGATGACTCCAAGTTGTATTTGTCGTTCACTGTCAAGAACACTGAAATTGCCACAGCTCAGCTAACGGTAGATCTTGGAAGGATTGCAGCATGGTGTTGTTCTCGAAGTCCTGATCAACCCGGATAAAACGAAACTGTTGTTGCTGGGAACACCACAGATGCTAAATTAGGTGCCACGTGACTTTAGCGTTACCCTCCTAGGAAAGAGACTGACCTCTGTACAATCCGCCAAAGATTTAGGAATCAGATTTGATGCAAGTTTGAGTCACGACGATCATGTGACAGAACTGGCTTCAAAGTGCACAGCAAGTTTATGCCAAATCAATTCTTGCTAGGCAAACGCTGCTTAAAGCTATAAACGCCGTCGTATTAACAAGATTATACTACTGCTCATCTGTGTGGGCAAATACGACCAAAGGAAACATCAGCAAGTTACAGAGCATTCAAAACTTCGCTCCGCGTATCGTCATCGGGACACGAAAGTACGATCACGTGACACCAGCATTAAAACAGCTAAACTGGTTGCCGGTCAGTGAACAACTGCGCTATAGAGATATCGTGCTGGAATACAAGTGTATTAAGGGTGGCGTTCCAGAATATCTGGCATGCAAGTTCGTCCGTAAATCCCACAAATATCAGACAAGATGTCGAGACACGTACACAATCCCCTATTTCCGCTCAGCAACAGGCCAACGTTCATTCTCATATAGAGGGGTAAAACTTTGGAACTCCCTGCAGAAACATCTTAAACGTTTGGAACATTTTAATAGTTTTAAAATCGCTTTGAAAGAGTCATTAATGAAGGAGTTTTATGAGTGAAACACTACACTTTTTAAACTAACGTATTTCAATAGAACGATTTGTAATTAATGTCTGAAAAGCCCTTGGGAGATATTAATAAAATTTATTTATTATTATTATTTATTAAAGAAATTGATCCAAAAGAAAGCAATTCCCTCAGCTCTTACCGTCTGGAAAATACTGCTTGATTTCAATTCATGTAGCAACGTTGTATGGAAGTTAGAAAGTGATTGTTAAGGATCATAGAAAGGTGTTCATTTGCATTTTGGCATGTGGAGAACAAATGACCAAAATAGCATAAAAATATGCACTGAAGACTGACAAATGCAGCATTTCTCTGAGATGTAGATAGTTCATATGAACTTACCTTTGGCAAACAACATGCATGCAAAATTAAATGATGATGATGATGATAGTAAGAATAATAAACGTAAGAATAACAATTTATTTACAGTGTATCTACAATAACTGCGGTTCTTCACCCGTGCAATTAAACACTAACGTAGCAAGCTAAATTACAAGATATTTTAAAAATAGTCACAATTTGCATTATTACGATAATTTACAATGTTTAGTTAATCTTGGTCTGGCCATGAAAGGGAAGTTTTAGGGTTAATTTATATTCTTTGATTCCCTTTAGATGCTGTTGCTTCTTCAAGAGAAAGAAAAAGAAGAAGAAGAAGGCAGTGACAAGACATAAATGAATTACAGGCAAATGTGGACTCCAAGTTATACAGATGAGCTTAACAAACAGTTACAGTAGCCAAGAAATCTATTATGAGATTGTAGTGTTTTCTAGGAATATTATTGAATTTTATAACACAAAAATTAACACTCCAAAAAAAACACTCTACATTTCATGTTAAGTTAGATACAATAATTTGTTTATTAGATATTCTTTTCTGAAGAATATATTATACAGCTTGAAAACAATGCATGCTGTTCCTTAATTTCAGTAAAGACTATTAGAGTACAGTATTTTGTCTGGACAGTGACAGGCATGGGCTGTGCAAATTGTTAGGACTCGACGTTACACGAAGCTACCTGTAGTTAAACACAATACAATAAAGACCTGCTTGTGAAAACTTAGTGGATTAAGAACCTGTAGGCTTAAGTGTTTGCAGTTAGACCGCAACATGTGAGGACCTGCTTAGAGTGTTATTTGAAATAGGCCCTTAATCTTATAAGCAATGTATGGAGACCAGTAAGAAGAACTGAAAGAAAGTATTTGGGTTGACCTGCAGAAATTTTCTAGGTTCTTACATGCAGGTGCTTACTTTACAAACTGAAACGAAGTTACTGATAGGGATCCTTGAGTGAAAATCAGTTTTCACCCTTGATTGTAGGCAATACTTTAGTAATACAGGGTTCACATGTTCCTTCAAAAACTTCTGGAGTTCCTAAATTTAAAAAATATCAAAGGATTAGAAAGTACTTAAAAGAATGTGTAGAGTTTTGAGTTGTCTAGCACAAGATTCATAGAGTAAAATATGCTTTGTATTTGTGTTGAAATTGCAGTAAATTTTACTATTTGACATCCAGTAATACCAAATTTCACAGCACTACAATGTAGGGTTCTTACTGGGAATACTGGTCATACAAAATATTAGAACCTGGAAAGTCATGGAATTCTGGAATTTCATTTTCCTGGCCTGGAAATCCTGGAACATCAAAATCAGTCATGGAAGTGTGTTATGGATTTACAGATCATAAAGTTTTGTAAAATATCACGAAAGGTCATGAAGTGGAGGTTTTTGAAAACTGGCAGAGCACGAACCCTGTCAAGGTATATGCATCCAGCAGTGTGCAACATCACGTTTATAGGGGGAAGTCCTTGGTTTTTGGAGCATCAGATAAATATTTAATGCCTGAATCTGAACGTTTTATTTGCAGTGTACAAAAGATGTGTGAAACATGTATCCAAATCACCCGTTTCAAGTTCACTTATTCCATTTTCTGCAGTTACTAAGTTGTAATGATATTCTGTCAATTTATACTAGAGACAGCTTATAATATATTAAGTGAGATAAATGATTTATTTGGACAAAAAGACTGTTTAGAAGAATTATGATTTTACATTTCTCTCATTGAGTCATCTTTCAGGGTGACTTGAAGACATGCTAACACATCAGAATTTAAGCAAATGACCGGAGCTATCCCCTGACGCATAATCCAAACGCAGTCTACATCCGTACCCACTTCAACCTTGGTTTCTGATCACAGCCACTTGTACAGACTAACAAAACTGATACGTTTTCAATATTGATCAGGGGAGGGGAGGGAAAACAATGATCGTTATGTTGCATGAAGCCCTTACACATTATAAAGAGAAGAAGTTGGTTTTAGACTCTTAAGTAAAATAATTCTGTTTTTCATACAAGGATCCCTTTGAAATTAATATCAGTGTGCAAAATCAATTTCGATTTCTTGCAGTTATGTAATTATGTAATGCGTGTTTGATTAGCTACGCATTGTGCTATTGGGGGCCGGCCATTATTTACAGAGAGTATGGGGTTGGATAACTGCATGCTGACTTTTTTGCATTTTTTTCACCCCTTCCCCCCACCTACATAGTTTGAGGACTATGTACTACCGGACTACCGTAGTAAAAGTTCTTAGAAAGTATTCGTCTATTGTTTATATCAAATACACATTAAGGTAATATATTCAGATGATATCAGATAGCAACAATATTTTCGGTATAAATGCAAAACAAATTCAAGCCCTATATATGTTATTTGATATTTCTTATCGCCGTATGCGTTTTGTCCAACCCCATACTCTGTTAATAATGGCTTGGCCAAGGATGATGACACAGTAAAACTTGAGCTTGTGTATATAAGGCGTGATAGAAACACTTTACTACCTCTGAGGAGCAAGAGAAGAGAATACTCGAAGCATTCACACATTCCTAGAAAGTCTTGCATTTGTAGTATCTTTTCCATGACCCTGGAAGATGCCTGGAAAATCGTGTTAGCAATTTACTCGTTGAACACCCCTGGCATCTTAATACAAGGAATTTCTGAAGTATACTAGGCAGACTTATTTGCGGTTGAAAAGGTTTAAATGCAAGCGTTTTATTACTTGTTCTGCAAAGCAACAGGATACAGGGTCTTTATGCAGTTGAAGACTCCTGGGATCTTGTCATCTCAGCAGTCGGCAATATTCAGTTTCACCAGGTCATCCCTCTTTACTTATTCATGCTGTATGCCCACAGTTCAGGGCCCAGTTGCTCCAAAGTGCGTTAACGTTAATCCAGGGTTAAAATTTTAACTCGTAATTGGGTTTACTGTCTTGTAGGTTAAAAAAGTCCGTCATATCGAGTATACGTAACTGGATTTTTGAGGGATATTTCAATAATACTTTTTAGGCCCCGGAATACGTATTCCAAGATGAAGAAATCAAATTTAAGAATTGTCTTGACCCTAGGTTAACCTCAACCCCACTATCGAGCCCTGGCATCTAACTGATGTACATACATGTAGATAGATGTGTGAATTGTACGGCGACATGTGGGTTGAAATCGAGTTGACGGTACCAAAAGTGTCAAACTGCAAGAAGTCGATTTTATTGTTTGCTGTATTAGCCAGTATGGCCACACCAGTATTGTGTTGTTTATGGTCTCCATTCCCAGTATGGCAAGGCCAGGGTCTTATTGCCGCAGCTGCAGTGTCTAGGTTTCATTTAAGAGGTGGCATGATGAGATCTTATTATTAATGGAGTTTTATTCATTTCTAAATTTTAGGGGTACTGGTTATGTTGTATGTTGATGTTTTGAGATATTTTGGACGGTACCCCATGTGTACATGTATTTGTACATTTAATCAAGTCATTAGTACAAAATGTTCTTGATGACAACTTCAAATTCCAAGAGGCCAATGTCAGTTAGGGTGTAGTTATGGTGAAGATGAGTAGTAGGAGAGCTGATAATGTGCAGTATACTAGCTTGTATAAAGTGATTTCAGCGTGTTAGGTGTGGCCAGTCAGCATGACTAATTTGCGAAATGATTGATGTAGGAGTTCACCAATATGAGAGCTTGGCGAAGACGTTGATTTCATATCTGTGTGTTGGATTAGCGTCGAGTATTTCACAAAATAGTATTAACTACAACTAACAGCCTTAGACAGGCACGCCTTCACGACTAGATAATCAAGTGTCCATTGTATTTTACTTTTGATGCAAAAAAGATTATTTACATAAGTAGCTTATCGATGTCTTCGAGAGGTGGAAAAACGATATGCTATATGAAAATAACATGTGGATATGTTCAAAAAGTGCAACTTAGTCTGGTATTCATAGCCCTTTGTAAATGAAATAATCCTCGCTTCAAATGGCGTCACTCGCGTGTTTTCCACAAATCGATCTCAAGGTGCACTTGGAATATGTTAACATATGTTAGGCCTTTAGTTGCACGTGCTCGTGGCGTTTGAGGTTGTCAGAACAGGCATTGGACCCTAGCGCTATGTATATGACAGACACTGAGAAGAAGTAAAAAGTAATTTAATTTAAACATTTAAATCTTAATCTAAGAAATAAGTGGGCAGAGGTATTAAGTAGAATTCAAAGTGTTTCGCTTAACAAGGTTTTCCCATAATGCCTCGCGCCAACTTTTGCATTTGCTACAGCCCTGAATATGTAAATACGAGGCCCCTCAAATGAAAACTCGGTAATCATTACTCATTCGTAATTGGTGTAAGGACACTGATCGAAGTTGTAAAGTAAGAAAATAGTAAGAAATTTGAATTCTGAATCACAGAGAGGATCGATAAAATTTCATTATCAGATTACATTGCAAAAATGTTGTGTTCATTTTATTTTTAGAAATTATAACAGTAGTGATTGCCTGGTTTATGAACCACGTTTTTATGGTATTGTAGAGATTCAATCGTGAAATCTATGTTTGTGTTATATAGGTCAGTGTTGCTTGGGAAGAGTCAAGAAACAAATATGCGGAATCTTTTGCTTTAAAAAGCAGATTACCAAACAGACAAAACAACATTCACGATCTAATATTTTTTTAGAAACAGGTTCAGTAACAATGTGTAGTTTTCAGTAGAAGCCTATCCTCCGATGCAAGTGCCTGGTTTTCTCCACAGTGGTATGCGTTACCCGTTTAAGAAAACCAAGTCATCTGCGTTGACGCTGGCATGTTCCCACGTGTACACTGGAATACTTGTAGCAGAGTTCAAAGGTCATAATTTGATTTGATCATGTCTCCTAACCTGATAGATTTTGGTTTTAACAACCTGTAGTACCAGAATGGTTTCACAGTAACTACATGGATTCGTTTTACATGTACCTCGGATCAGTTAATAAAGTAATTCAAAATTAATTATTCGTGCATATGTCTTTTTGCTCTATGCGCTTTAAACTCTGCAAAATATTATTTTTCTTATATGTCTTCCTTTAATTAAACTGTACTGGATTTCGCTGGATTATTCTTGGCTAGGCCTATGGATCGAAACGGTCCGCCTTTGTTTCTAATAATTATCTTGCACGGTTCGTGGCGACGTAATGTTTTCTTTTTATCTCAGTCATTTGCTGTAATTTGTAACAG
>JANVCJ010156917.1:0-14844 GCA_026413505.1 Epizoanthus ramosus
ATTTGCATTTCCAATGGCGCTTTACATGCATGTAAAATAAGATACCTATCTATATACCCTAAATCCTAATCATAAATTCTCTAAGAGATGTTAAGTATTACATATAAATTTAAATCATCCAATTCATAGTCCTAAGATAAAACTAATAAAACTATGATTAATTAAATATTCTAAGTATTTGTTAAAAATGGAGAAAAAAAATGCTAATTGTTTTAAAAGGCTTTCTTAAAAGATGAGCTTAAGTTTTTAAATGCTGAGATTGTGTCACAAAGTCGTATATCCTGTGGAAGTGAATTCCACAAGAAAGGTGCAGCACAAGAAAATGCCCTGAAACCATACGTTGAAGTTTGTACTCATTATATCTTCATACATGTATGGGTCAGTGACTAAGGTTGATTTAAAAAATTGAACTTGTTGTTCGGCATGTGTGTCTTCCAAGCTCTTTCTTGAAAGCAAAGTGAAGATCACGATTTTTGAAGTTTTCTGCTAGTGAAGCTCAGTGGCAGTAAATTTGTTCGCTATTAAGGACATTCACATTCATTGTGAGCTGACTGTGACTAGTCAGCAATGTTTCTCCACGTCAATATAGTTCTTTTGTTTTTTTTAAACCCTTCAACAAACTCAATCACATTCATTTGGAACAATAAAAATAACAACTACAGTCAACAATTTTGTGAAGCCAAATGTATGGGTGATCATCTTGTTTTTTGTATGTACATGTATGTACATCTGAAACCTGCCAAAGTTCAGCTATTTCATAGTTGTTTTGAGCACTTTTACAACTTCACACTTTGTTTCTTCCATTGCTTGTGTGGTTAATAACAACGATATTGAAAAGCTTCCAAACTTCAATTTCATGGTCATATTTTTTGCAGCTGAAGCAGAAATGTCATGCAACATGATTTTTGTTAATCTCTTACACAGTGAAGCGCCATCTTCCAATGGAACTGTTTATAATAAATGAATCATTATAATAATAATAATAATAATAATAGCAATAATTTTTCTTTTTCTCTTTCTCTTTCTCATTCTCATTCTCATTCTCATTCTCATTCTCATTCTCATTCTTTTTCTTGTTACATGATAGTCTACTCGACAGACTACATGAAGTAAAGATATCTGAGATCAGTACATAAGCAGATCTGGTAACCTACAGCAGTTCAAGATAACCACATGACTGTCACTTACTTCGCTGCCAGCCTTAACCAGCCGCAGTGCTATTTCTGAAGCAAGATAGGCTGCTTTAAGAACATCTGCTTTTCTTCCTTCGATCTTATTTTCCTGTTTAAACAATCAGAGGCTATGCATTAAAAGTGGTGATGAGTGTGTTCAAGTGTGTGTGTGTGTGTGTGTGTGCGCGCGTGTGCATAGGACATACATGTAGTACGACATGTAGGCATGTAAAAAACTTCCATTGAATAACTTGAAAACTGACTTCAAACTAAAACCAAATTCTGCAGAAATGTGTATATTTTGAGAAAATTAATGTAGTCAAACCCAAAAAAATTAAGACTAATAACTATTTATGAAAAGCTTTTTAAAAATCTTAAAAAAAATCAATAAATTGTTGGCATGCCATGTGTTAGCAGTCTTGCTGGTCCATTAGCTCATTACAACACAATCCATGGCAGGAATAATTTAAATTGTGAAACTAAAAGTAATAAAACTAACAAAATACCATAGAATAACAACTATTTTAAGGTGGCTCCCACCTGTTTTCCATTTTGTGCACTACCAAATTTAACAAATGGTTCTCATACACCATAGTCATTTACTGCCAGCATTATGCCCTCATGTTTAAGCAACTCTTCTTCTTATAGGCAAATCTCGTTTCATGGGAACGGTTGTCATGGCAACCATATAGGGTCAATTAAATGTCAAAAATAAGGTGCACTTGAAGCCCTATGTGGTTGCCATGACAACCATAGTAATATGGTTGCCATGACAACCATAGTAACCATGAAACAAGATTTGCCTACGAGAAGAAGAGTTGCTTAAGAAGAGGGTGCTGGTAAGGACTGAATACTTACTTTTGATGCACCGACAACTATTGTATGACCCACTACAGCAATAAAGCCATCAATATGAACACCAAGATCTCTAAACAAAAGAAAACAAAAATGACATAATGTAGATTTGCGTACAAACTAATCAATCAAGTAAGTTAAGAGTCCTGTGTGTCTCTCCTTATATGAATCAGATATCCTGAAGGAGAATAAAGAGAGTTGAATGATATTGGAAAGAAGTTACAGAAAGCTTCTGGCGATGGTTAAGGCTCATGAGGGAGACTGAGGGTGTGTGTGTGTTGGCCTTGCGTATATAATTATCTTCTATCTAAAACTTTGTCGAAAACACTTCCATATTTTTAGTGACTGTAAGCAAATTTTGACAATTCCAATGTCTAATTTCATCACGGCAGGAAATTTTAACCAATTACTGACATTAAAATTATCTTGAAGCTTACTGATTGGGTGGTATTTCTAAACAGTCTTAAAGACATTGTGTGGGTCCCTTACAACCACTTACAATCACTTTGAGGGAAAAGTTCACACTTTCATCCCAAGAATTGCATTTTCAAGGCATAGACAGTGAACAAAATCAAAGCTGTGACAAGCCATGTAGACTTTAAAAGAATATCAGGACCTTGAGGAGATTACAATAATATATATATAAATTGTTAAGGACTTTTCGAGTACCTAACTTCTTATTTGAAATCCTGTCAACCCCGAAATGTTCTACAACTGGTTTAGAATATGCTGATGATGTAACCAACTGGAAAATCAAACAAATTTCATGGAACCAACTGATGGTTATTTACTGGTCTATTTTTGATGTTTCACCAATGCCAAACCACTGTTATCTGTATGCATGGGATGTAACTAAACAAACTTGTACAGAAAATAACTATTTTATACTGTCTCATACTATGCTCTACACACTTACATTTTTAAAAGGTCTCCATCATTAACTGTGACATCTGATTCACTTAGTAGAGGACTAAAGTGACATATGCAATGGTTAACAGAAATACAGGTCGGGAAGGCGATACCTATAAAAGACATAAAATCATTTTCTTGTCATTATTTCCAGTATATGCACAAAAAATGTATATGATAGCATGGTACCATTTTGGGCTAAACATAATTAATTGCATTTCAGAGAGTCTGTATTGTGGGGCCTGGGAATCTCTTAGCCCCACTGTGTGGGCATCAGAGTCAGTGTCAACATGGGGTTGCTTGCAGGAATGTTGTGTTGACTGAGTTAGCAATTATTAGTGCAGAACGTTGTTACAATTGGTGGCAGTGGTGGGATAAAATGTCATACTATGTGCACAGTTCCATGTTCAGTATCACTGACAACATTTTTTAAAACGTTTCAAGTTTTAGTTAATTTTTTAATAATAATAATTACAAAGTACAAAGGAAACAAGACACTACATACATGTGTATATACAACTTAGGTAATTTAACAGTTCTAAAGAACAATAAAGAATGCTGTTAAATTGGTGAGCTACCTCACCACACAAAGCAAAATCTCTAAACTCCTACTACAGTGTCTACAGAATGCACAAGCTATTTGATAATTTATTGAAAATTGAAAATCCTGTCCGCATGAAGACAAGCAAGAATTGACGAGTAATGCAAAAGTGATGCAAGTGACTTTGTATGAAAAATTTCATTCTTACAAAGATTATAAAGAGAAAAGAGGAATAATGTTTAGGATGAATTGAGAACTTTAATATCAGCAGTTAATTACATGCAACATTTTGTGCTTCATTCATAACACAGGGTTCGCACAAATTTTATCCTAATATGTAAAATTCCAGACATTTTCCAGACTTTTCCCAGACTTGATAGTAATACAAGAAAAGGAGAAAAAAAAAAAAAAAGTAATACAAGAAAAAGCTTGTTGCCAACCTAAACATTCACCGTTGAATTCAAAGTTGGAAAAAAAAAAAAGTAATACAAGAAAAAGCTTGTTGCCACCTAAAAATTCACAGTTGGCATCAATCCAGGTTCAACTGAGAATGCAGAAAACTTTCAAACATGTTTTTCTCATCAGAAACAACAGCCAGCATCAGCTTACCTTTCTTCATTTCCTTCTCTTTCTTGTAAACTTTACCAGTCTCTTCCTCTATTAGCATATCTCCCAGCTGACAGAGTGTTCTTGCTGTTGTGCCCTCCACGGCTGCCTCAATCACCTTAAGCAGTATACCTACATCATGGAAACAAACCAATTAAAATCAGTTCTTTAGGGAAATACAGTATTTTTCAGATCTCTCATCCATGCAGATTTTGTATGTTTGAGAGCAAAACTAAATGGCAACCTAATGTCATGAGTTTTAGATGGCAGTACTTAAATTGCAACACTTTAGTTTTGGTGAAACTGTTGAAACTGAGTCACTCAAGTTTTCATATTTCTTCTCAAACTCATTAATAATTCATGACATTTTGGGCCAATCATCGCACCACATTTGGTCAGGTGGATGAGTTTTGAAACTGTGTCAAACACTCGTTTGAGTGTTTGAACCAATTTCAAACCCATGGGCCAAATATTTCTTAATCTACATATTCATAAACCATTACAAGGCATAACTGCCGTATAATGATTATAAAAATATTTTTTTCTTGCCGAGAGTGGGACTCGAACCAGGACCCCTTCGACTACTCCAGTGTTTCTATCTATCACTACAGTTTCTCGGTGTTTGGAACCCCCCTTCAAACACTCGCACTCGTTTTTGAAATATAACTTCAAGGTTATATATCACTTCACTTCATATCACTTGTTATGTAATAATGTCACTGAAAAGCCCCTAAGGGGAGTGTCAATAAAGTATTGTATTATATTGTACTGTATTATATGTTAACCATCATTGTATCTAGTTTGCCACAGGGGGCTGTCAGATACCAAGTTTGTTAATTAAAGATTTAAAATTGATTATTATTTTTTAAAATTAAAAATCCTAACCTTACATTAATCTCAAATTTTTGTTTGCAGCCTGAGTAGCAAGTTGTTGAGTACATGAGTGTCATCAATGCTTTCTGTGCAGCTAAGAAGAGTCTCTCCAGTGGAGTTTGACATTGGTGCCAAGAACCTCGGTTCACAGCTTGATACAACCACTGACCTAGATACTATTTCCAACCTCATCCAAAACTGTGGTACAGAACAAAGTTGCTGTGTACAAATCATAGGCCACCCAGGTAGTGGCCGTTCAACATTTGCGCAAGCCCTCTGCAAGACATTGCTTGATAATGGATATTCTGAAAACCAACTTCTCTTTGTCAAAGTTCTTCCAGGATGTAATGAAACTTCAGTGTGGAACTTGTTTAGTGAGCTTGCAAAAGAAAAGCAAGAAAAGCAAACTGCTTCTATTTTCTCTCAGGCATCAGTAAAGCTTTTGAAAAAGTTGGAAGCATTAGTATCATTTCTTCAGCTCCATTATACATTGGTCTGTTTTGATAACACAGATCATGATAATTTCTTTTTGTTTTCCTTTATTTCCTCTGTGTTGATACGAGCAGCATGTAAAGTGATAATGACTTCTTGTACTGACAAATTCGTCAACAGTTACAATCCTTGGGAAATTTATTGTCCTGTTCAAGTCATTGGCTTAAAAAAAGAACATTTGCATTGCCAACTGTTGGCCTCGTATTCAAATCAGGAGCTGTTGTCAAGAATAACTGACATCGTTCACCAGAACCCAGTTGCTCATAAGCTGATTTGCAACTTTTTGAAGGAATTCAGTTTGTCAGTAGAACAACTTGAGAATCGGCTGGGAAGTCTTGAAAGCGTCAAACTAGAACGCAGCGATAGAAAACCCAGGGATACAGTGCAACATGTTTTAAAAGTTGTATACAATCAGCTAGATCAACATGAAAAACTTGCCATGCTTCAGTTATCACAGTTGCGGCAACCACTACCACTCCTTGACACATGTCAATCAATTGATAAGTTGGTACGTCTGTCTCTGATTACTAAGAGAGAAGATGTAAGTAATGACATGCCTGTCTACTTTGTTGAAATGCCAACATGCATACAAAGATACTTTCAGGAAGAGTGCAGTAAAAGTGAAGTTGATGGAATACTGGTTTCTCACCAAAACCAAACTGATTTTGATGTACTACAGAAGTGGCTATCGTTGATTTCTAAGGAGCTGTTGGAGCTTGTTGAAGATGCTGAAAGCAACACATGGCCCTTTGTTCCAGAGAAATGGTTATTATATCATTATTTGTATATTGCACATAATATATATAGCACAGTTATAATTTATTAATTTCAACCAGGCAGGCTAGGATACAGGACTTCCAGGGGCGGGGCACTCCAATATCAAAGAGATGAGGATGCTTGTTGTACCCCTAAAAGGTACCCATTGGGGTGTGGCTCAAGAAAATATTATTTTTATGCCTAAAAGGTACTTAACTCCAAAGAGAAAAATATTACATTGATTCTTAGTTTTGAAGTATAATTAAATTATGATGCTGCATATGGGTGTCCCCTTGCGCAAATTTCAACTTGACGTTTTCAAATGCACCTTACAATAATGCTAGAAATTCAGCTTATAATCTAAGTCAGTTAAAAACCACCAAATTTAAACTTTTCAGAATATTTTCTAATTTTTTATAGTTAACTATAAATTTGTGTTATGTACTGGAAATCAGTGAAAAACTTTCAATTTAAAAATGAATCCGGTGGCAGCTAAATATATATATATGTATATCATGATGCTGGATACTGCCATGGATATAAATAAAGATTATTATTATTATTAAGGATTAGGTTCACTTGTTGCCATATTGGGTAACCATTAAATATTAATAATTGATTACTTCATAGTTATTAATACACGGAAACAAAAATTTCTGAGATAATATCTACTTAGCTTTGTTTCCTTTCCTCTTGGCTTTGTGTCGACAGTTTCTCAGTAATCATCTTGAGAGTTTCCCTCAATAGAGTACATGCTTAGATTTTCTGCTTCACGAATGAAATGCTTATCGCCACTGGCTGTTGATTGCTTTGTGTCAACATAATCTGATTTCCAAGGTCAAAATTTTCTTGTACAAGACACAAAATGGATGTTAGTTCCTAACCTCATTCCCAGTGCCATCCGTACAATTAGTAGCAGTGATCTGATTGGCTATAGCTTTCTTTCTTATTTGGAATTTCAGTCCATATTTAACTTTAAATATTAACTTTGTAATTATAAGTCACGCCCCTCATTGAAATCAGCTTCTGTTGTTGGGGCTAGCGTGTTTAAAAAAAGTTTACCTACCTACCTACCTATCTTCTCACTGGCCAATATTCAATTTCACAAATCTGCACTCAATTTCAAATGAACTGCACTCCTCTTGATCAATCAGAACTGAGAAATTTTTGTTACTGTATGATTATTATTATTATTTTTATTATTATTACATGACTGAGGTATACATGTACTTGAAACAAAAGGGTTGCTACATGTATGCTACTGTAGACACATCATACATGATATACATGTAACTAATAGTCCCTTTCTCTGATTGGTCAGGCAGTACATTCCTAAGGTTGGTCCAGAAGAGAGTTATAATATTAAGGAACTGATCACTGCCCGCAATGCACTGGCCACATCTCTTACTGAGCTGGACATCCTGCAAGTAAGTGAAATAAACTGTACTATAATAATAATAGTAATTATAATAATAACTTTATTTATACATGATGAAGTTTTAAGCATTTCCACTTGTGTGGTCATGTGTAAATAATAATAAAATAGCTACATTCTTATAGAAAGGGAAACAAAATTGTACTGCTAAAACTGTATTTACAACTGTTAAAACTGTTTACAAATGTTAGAAACTAATGTTACTAATAAATTAAACTGTGTATAATTTACAGTGTCATTCTCAGTCTTCTTGGAATTTTCCCTTCCGAGCGATTCAGTTTACGAAAGCAGTGTTAGATGTCTAGGAATGAGACATCAGCATACATGTATAACATGACAGCACAGTTTTGAAACTCATGACAACTTTTAAAAGTATGAACGTTCAAGGGAAATGGGAAAGTTCAAGACATCAGGAGTGCAGTATGCCATCAAATAATAATTATTATAAAATGTACAAGTCATGTAATAATAAATTATGTGGCCCTGCCATGGGGAGGGCTCCCTCTGTCATTTGCCTAAAAATTAAAAATGTGTTGTGCATGTTGCTATTTCATAGGTTTGGGTGTCTCGTATTTGTGTACAAAATATATTTATTTTGTAAAAAACAAGTCCTTTTGTTCCTGTCATAATATATCACACTTTTTTGCTGATGTTGACTGTCACACCTTCAGTCACAGGATGTTGCCATTTTATAATTAGTGCGATATCACGTCGAAATTTACTCCTCAGGCAGGACTCCAGTGATACTATTTTTTGTGTGTAAGTCCAAGTCTCTATGCTCTTACAAGGAATTTGACAAAATAAAGATGATTGAATTCAGATCTATATATATGCACTGCAATAATATGATTGTATATAAAAAAACAAATATGTAGGTTAAATAAAAGGATTAATTCAATTTAAAATCGGTTCTTAAATAGAAATGTCTTCGTAATTCAGTAATGTTTTGAGATGGTTTAGAGAAAATTATTCAGTGATGTTTTTATGGCTTGAGGTACGTAGGAAGTCCAAAGTTTGCCTGCAGCATATCCTGACATTTAGGGTCCATTAAACAGTGTGTAGTGATTTAGAGTGAGGAAGAATGAAGTTGTATTGGAGGCAGCTTGTATAGGCTTCAAGAAGTTATTTTACATGCAGTACCCAGTGGACCCAACCCCCAAAAACTCAGCACTTCTGGCATCGTAAATTAAGAAGCTGGCATTGTCTGTGATCCATGCAGATAGAGGTTTGACAGCCAGTGTTTGGGGGAATTGTCACACATAGACTAATAACCACATTTCACAGGAGTGCCTCCATCATGCAATTGAGATGAAGAGATACTCAAAAGTGGCGGCTCTGGTGTTTGTGATGGACAGGTTCATGTACTGGCAGGATGGATCTCAAGGTACCATGAAGCTCATTGGCTTCCTACAGAGGAACAGTCCGGAGACACCAATTGCACCTCAGCTGGTCATACGCAAAGCAAGAGTGATGAAAAATGATGGAAACTTGCAAGGTACATGTAATTCTGTTACATGTAAATGTTGTTCTGTGGTTGAAAATGCACAGACCCCAGTTGTTCAAAGTTTGAGTGGAATATTAGCACTATATATCCAGTGGATAAATCCTGTGTTGAAGTTTGAGACCCCATGTCATGATATGATCACCTGTCTTAAATTAAACCCTTTTGAAGGCCCCAATCAAAACTAGGGTAAGTTATAATTTCCTTGTCATTGATAATTGGAATGGTAATAGCATGACATGACATGACACGACATGAAATGACATGATATGTAATGATATGACATACTGCATCTAACAGTTTGTTTTACCAGGCCAGCTAGTAGTAATATATTGGTACATGTACATATATATGCCATTATAAAATTAGGAATAAGGATCTCAGTCTGAAAATTGGTTTACGGTTGGGATCGGTGAGGAACATGAAAGGCAGTTTATAGTAGGAGACTGATACTTGTCAACTTCGTCACTTAATTTACAGTATCAATCATGTTAGATTTACAACAAAAATGAATAAGACAAGCAAAGGGTTACCCATTTCAGAATAAAGAGTTAGTATACATTCAAGTCAATTATATATATCTTCCCCATTCTTTCCGGCTCTAACATACCCAGTCAAGATTCAGTCAATATACATGTACCAAGTACTTGTAGCAACATTTATGCCCCTTTTGAACAGGGCAGTGGCTTTATCTCTTAGTTGCGAGCTCAGAGCTTCACAACTGCATGTTTCAGGTGCAGAGCAGACATTGGACAGGCTGTTGACAGAGAGGACTGTTCTTGGGCAGTGGAAATACAAAGAGAAACATGACCATCAGCTGGTGTCGGCAGTGTGTGTACAGATCAAAGGGGATATTCAGTACACCCTTGGACAATGGGGCGATGGGGCGAGGCTGCTCTTGGATTCTAATATTGGCTTCAACTCACTACCCAAACCAGATAAGAAAGGCCTTTCTGCTAGTAATGGACTGTTGGCAAATTGCCTCCAGAACCTGACATTAGCAGAGTACTTAAACCTGGCTCAGACCTACAGCTTGGTTCAAGGACACCCTTTACTGGAAGCATATAGGTTCTGCACCGATGCTGCAAACTACTCACAATTCACGCCGATGTTCTTCTCAAGGCATAAGGTATAAAATCAGTGACTAAATTTTTTTATTATAATTAAAATGAGCCACTTCCAGGTTCAATCCAAACATTAATGACATGACATATATGACATGATGTGATGTGACATGACATGATGTGATGTGACATGATGTGATGTGACGTGATGTGATGTGACATGGCATGGCATGACATGACATGACATAATAATAATAATAATAATGATGGTTCTTGTACATTTTGCAAGCCTCAATGTGCTTACATTAAAATAAACAAAGGCTAAAAATATTAGATATAAATAATGTAGTGTTTACTATTTAAAAACTAAAACTATTTTTAAAAAGATGAGTTTTGAGATGATATGGTATGGCATGGCATGGCATGGCATGACATTTCAACTTGCAACTTTTGGAGCTGCAGCACATAGTACAGAATAATGTAAATGTAACTCTAGTGCATGATATGCAGTAATGTAGAAACTCGTTAATGTTCCAGGGCCAAGCTGGGTCAATATTGCTGGAATATGCAAAGTTATTAAATGATGAGCATCATAGGCAAATGGCCCTTCAAGCTGCCACTCAAGATCTCAAAGCTAGCATTCAGTCCCACCGTACAGTCTCATCCTTAACAAGTAGAGAGGAGTTCTTTGTCTTCAACTGTGCCTTGTACAGACTAAGTCTTGCATATAAGGATCTAGCATTCCACAGTACTGTTCAAATTGGAGAAATCCTTCTCTCAATTTCAAAGATTTTGTATGAACATTACTGTTCATTTGGCAAAGTTGTGTTACTTGATCAAAAGACAACTGAACTGATTTCTTTGGCTTTAAGTTTGCTTGGCTTAGATCAGTATACTGTTGTGGAGGTATCAGGTGCTGTGCCACGCCCAAAGGGGAGCACCACAGGAGCAACTGACAATAAAGTTTCAGATGTACTTCAGAGAATGCATACAAAACCAACAGTGTCAAGGATGGGTGCTGAAATAAAACATAAAGAAAGTAAAGAGACTGGGTTTGAGGGGACAAGCCCTACTGCTTTGGGCATCTATACAAAGCATTTGCCACCACAACAGGATTTTGGTGTACCACATACAGTGCTGTCACATGAGAAAAACAGTGATTCCTGCAGCAGCAAAGGTTAGTGGAATTATATTATAGCTGCATTCATATTCAGTATAAAGTTGAGTGGGAGGTAGAGAGAGGTCTTTGAGGGGATGAAGACCCGTGGGTGAAGTGTTTTTGCCATAATGATTGTAATTTGATGAAAATATTGATGGACATCAGCATTCTCAATGCTAAAATGAAGGTACGACTCATTCAGTGATTTTTGTATTTTTACCAAGGTTTTGGCAGTGCCAGAAATTTTTTATCAAACTCTATTGATGCAGTTGACATAGTCGATCAAAATGCTGCTACTCGGGACACTATGGAATTGGTTGGAAAACTGAAGGAATCTTCTCTTGATAACAATAACATTGGTGGGCAATCTTCTTTACGCTCAGTCAAACAGCTCCAGGCTGCAGCTGCTTCAGTTGTTAAAACTGCTGCTGCTACAAGGGAAGACCCTTCAAGTACTGAATTGGTTGTACAGTTGAAGAAAGCTACTACAGTAGATCAAGATGCTATAACAGAGGAGACGTCATCAAACTCAGAATTGGTTGAACAGCCGAAGAGAGCTCCTATCGTGGATCAAGATGCTATAACAGAGGAGACATCATCAAACTCAGAATTGGTTGAACAGCCAAAGAGAGCTCCTATCGTGGATCAAGATGCTATAACAGAGGAGACGTCATCAAACTCAGAATTGGTTGAACAGCTGAAGAGAACCCCTATAGTGGATCAAGATGCTATAACAGAGGAGACCTCATCAAACTCAGAATTGGTTGAACTGCCGAAGAGAGCTCCTATCGTGGATCAAGATGCTATAACAGAGGAGACCTCATCAAACTCAGAATTGGTTGAACAGCTGAAGAGAGCTCCTATAGCGGATCAAGATGCAGTTGTAGAGGAGTCCTTATCAACTTCTGTTGATCAAACTGCTGCAAAACGGGAAGATCTGCCAAGTTCAGAACTAAATGAGCAGCAGAAGAGAGCTGATACAGTAGATCAAGATGTTGTCACAGAGGAGACATCAAGTTCAGAATTTGTTAAAGAGCTGAAGAGAGCTAATACAGTAAATCAAGATGCATTTATCAAGGAATCTTCACCAAGTTGGGAATTTGTTGAACAGCTCAGGATGACAGCTTCTGTTGGTCAAGATGTTACAACAAGTGAAGACCTGTCAAGTTCAGAATTGGTTGAACAACTGAAGAGAGCTACTACAGTAGATCAAGGTGCCATTACAGAGGAAAAGTCAAGTTCTGAATTGGTTGAACAACTGAAGAGAGCTGCTACAGTGAATCAAGATGCTGTTACACAGGAGACGTCATCAAGCTCTAATGCAGATGCAGGGTGGATTGTTGTTGACCAAGATGCTGTTACGAAGGAAACCTCATCAAGATCGTACTCAGAGACAGGGTGGGTTGTTGTTGATCAAGGTGCTGCTACTATGGGAACCTGGGAGATGACAGTTGATAATAGTATTATTGCCCAGGGACTAGAGGAGGAGACTGCTGAACTGCCTGCCCAGCTGGACTTACCAGAAATGGCCACTGGTTTTGTAACTCCCTTGCAACTAAACCAGCAGTTGGAGGAATCAAAAAGAGTCCATGGTATGTCTTGCTTAAATTTCAACTTTTGTCATATGATGTACAACTGCAACTGTATTAATGAAATTTTATTCAGTATCAGTTTCATTGACTAATCATGCAAATTGTGCACAGCATTCCTGCTCCTCTTTGTTAACTCCTTGAATACTCCTGGAATTTAATTCTAAAGCATTTGAAAAACCTGTGAACTTAACAATGTTCGATAAGAGGCTTGGAATGAATACTCGTTGAATATAATTTTCCCCTGAAGAAAATGTATAGTCTGTAACTTAGTCCAGATGTAAATTACAAAAAGAAGTAAGTTCAGAGAAGGTCAGAACTAACTTGGAGAGTATTTCGATCATGAAAGATGCTGGGACAAAGAAACAGACAGATGAACAGACAGACAGACAGACAGACAGACAGACAGACAGCTACATGTAACAGGGACAAGATACATGATTAAGGAACATAATTATGTCAGTGATAAAAAACATCTTAGGTCTTTCAAATTCTGTAAAAAACACAGTATCCAGGATTGTAGTTACCCATTAGTCACCATTAATTGCCTTACAGAGGCAGTAGCATGGAAGTACGACCCAATCCACAAGACATGGAAAGGCAAGAAAACCTTGGCATTTGTTGGTAGTCCACTAGAACTTGAGGAGGGAAAGAAGGGTAGCCAAAGAGATGCCTTTACTGTGGAGTATATTGACCAAGATGAGCCACTAGGAAGGTATTATCATAATGGAGCAATTGCAGAATACCCCCCCCCACGCCAAGCTGACCCCCCTGGGGCATGTAGTGCGTATCTGCGTTATGGGCAGCCTTTGCAGATTATGAAATATAAATAAATAAATAATTTGCATAACATAATACTTATATTATGAATGTATCAACAAGTAGGTTGTTATAGTACAATGATGCAACTGGTATTGATGTCAATGCGTCCATGCATCAACGCATTACTGACTTCATTCTATACATGTACAATCAATATAGTAGAATGATGCAATGCGTGCTATATAAGCTAGTGTATTCTTGTTATTTATATTATTATCATTATTATTATTATTAAAAATTGTGTTCGCCAAGTAAGTTGGCTTTACATTGACTTTTGGCAACGAGGTTAGACTACATGATTGTATTCCTCAAAGACAATCTATTTAGCTACATGTATTTATCAGTTGGACTGGTGATCAATATTTGAACAACTGTTACTTGCTGGAGGCATTGATCAATAATTAATCAATTAAAGGACGAGGGTTCATCATCCTTCCTAGTAACACATACAAAGGTACATTATTATGATGGTTAATACCCCCCACACCAAGCTGACCCCCCCCCCTGGGGAGTGCAGAATAGTTTGCATAATACTGTAAGTATTGATGTTAACTCGTCAATGCAATAGAGCAACATAGTCAGCCAGCCTTCAGGTGAAAAGCTCGGCACTTCACTTACCCTTGGTAACCGCTAGTATGTACCTTTTCTGGATTTGATTTAATTCAAAGGAACATAATATTATGCATCGTTTGCCCATCTACAATGTCCTGTATTGTGTCATCAGATAAAAGTGGACAGAAAATCTCATGAGTTTTGTCCACTGAAAGATCATTAAACTTCCTTTGAATAGCATTTTCTGCTTGTGAAAAGGTGTAATAAGTAAAGTAAGTTGAAGTTTTCAGAATTTTTTCATTTTTTGAGAAAATGTAGTTAATCGATAGAAGAAATTATTTTTAAAAAATTAGATCTACAGTGCTAGTGGGTTACCATGCTTCCAAGAGAGCAAAAGCAGCTCAAAGTAGGTAATTATTGGCTAATAAATTATTTTTAATATTCTGGCCCGGCAAGGGGGGGGGGGACTGAGATACCAATATACCCGTTTTTTCCCCTAAGATACATGTACCAATATA
>JANVCJ010157028.1:0-14840 GCA_026413505.1 Epizoanthus ramosus
TACATCATTTCAGAAGATTGATGTTCAATCATGACTGCCTCTAGCTGCCTCTCGATTTACCGCAATTTGTCAGCAAACAATGATCAAAGCTTATTAAAATCTCCCGAGCCAATAGATAATTTCGCATTGACTATAAATTAGTTGGCAAACATACATTTATCCGCTCATGCCATTTCCAAAGCTTCAAATCATAATATGACCTTCTTGATGAACTAGCTTTTCCGTTAAAAAAGTACCCGCGCTTTGAAGATCAACTAGCCATGTCAAATCATTCATCTTTCAACCTTTTGGTATAGATCGGCGGTCTTTCCCATTCTGTATATAAACTATCAATCACTGGAGTTTTCTTTTGTCTCAAGAATGGCTTTGGCATCCGGTCTTCGCTCGGTTTGTGGCTGATTGAATGTTCTCTAGCTGTTTTGGCGATTTAAAGTTTACTTTACATTGCAAGCTTAACAGCGTGAAAGCACTTCACAAGAATACACAACGTTTCTTTTGCTCAGCTCATGTGCATGCGTTGAAACACGGTATTAAAGACCTCGGGGCCACTAGGCATTTGTTTTTTATTTTGGTGTGTGTTCGGTGATCAGAAAGTACGTCTTAGAGATCTAGGTCATGATGTTTCTCATCAATGATATGTAAATGTTTCAAGATACTGACTGTGAAAGAATGAGATCGATTAATGAGAATATCAATGTTTTTGCTTTTCAGGCACAATTTTGTGGTCCATGAAATTGCTTAGTTTATGAACGGTAAATCCCCTTATATATATTAAAGACTAGAGTTAACTGCAGCAATATGTCAAAGTCTCAATTGACCGAAATTTCCCCTGGATCTGATCTTGCTTCGGGTTGTAGTTAAAAATAATAGTCCCAATTAGGTTTCGGCTCAGTGTCATGTATTGAAAGTTGCGTGCTAACACCAGAGGATTAAGGCAAAACAGTGGCATTCGATATAACAATAGCTCACATCCGCAAACGATTAACTGCTGCCAGCACACCAATAACTAAGTGGTTTAGCAATTATGAGCCGAAGATTCGACGAACAAGAATCGGAGTTGTTCGGGCGAGATAGTTAGAAAATTGCAAAAATCGCTCTGGAGGCAAGCCAATCTTCTGTCAATTCTGGTTATTCCCACAAAATATGAAAGCACCGGACATGATCTAACAATGTCTGCCCTCTCTCGATGTTTCCTTGCCAAAGGAAAAGAGTTATTTCGTTGCAAAATGGCGATTTTGCGAAATAACGACTTTGAAGCTGAATATACCGTAAAAATCAACATGCAGGACATCAAGCGAAAACATTTTCCGACTTACAGACACATTTACTTGCAAAATAACAAAGGTTTGGGAGAAAACACGCAAAATTCGTTTGCCACTGGGCGAAGGAAAATATGTACTGAATTTGACCTCAAATTACTTAGATATCTTTTCTGAAATACTTCATACTTTTATAATCTTTCTACTACAATAAAGCTTAATTTTTCCCGAAGATTTTGGTACCTAGACGAAGAAAATCCGTTATATACATGGCGAGTAATCGTAAAAAACGTGTTTTGAGTGTGCGCTCCACGCTTGACCCATACCTTAATTGACCTGAGCACTTTGTGTCCCAAAACAACATTTATTTTAATAGCTTATAAACGTTTTGCTTTAACGCTAAGAAACATTCTGACTTTTCCTAAAATGTATCAACCAACATTTTGGTCTCCAATTTACACGTCAGCATTAATTGCTGTTTTCGTGGCAATCAAATTTTGAGTGTGAGGTCTAGCAGAAAAAATGCAATTTTCAAAAAAATATGTATAAATATTGCTAAACATATTTTGAAGGATTTTAAAAAGTTTGGACGAAATAAGGCCATTTTATGGCGTCGGCAAAAAATCCACGATGGCCGCCACAAAATCTAAGATGTCGGATTTGTGACGTCGCGTGACGTCATAGTTCCAATTACTAACTGCCGTTAGATTCTTTATGTCATGGCCAATCATCATAGTTTGGTTATGATAGGTTTAAAAATGAGAAAGTTACAGAGGGGGGGGGCACTTTGTGCCCCTCCCCGGGGTTGAGAGCAGCCAAAAAATCCCGGACTAGACAGGGTTAAAGCCGCTTTTCCTTTATCGTGTTTATTACCTCAGGAGCGTATGCAAGATCATTATTAGCAACATACGCCTATCGTTTCGACCGATAGGCCTAGTCGATGAATCAAAGTAAAATATCAAGTATATGTTAATTAAAAGCAAGACATGTGGAGCTTTAGCAATATTTTACTTGCTGCAGATTTCGGGGAGATTTTCGTGGCGTACACGTAGCAGCAGTAGTAATAATTTTGTAATACTACTACTACTACTACTATTACTACTAATGATAATAATAATAATAAATAATTATTATAGTATTGACAAAGTAAATAGTACAAAATATGCCAACTTACATCTTTGGAAGCATGAGATCTTATCAATGGCTTCACACCCAGCAATTTACCAATTTCCTTTGCCTCACGTTCAGCACCTGGCAAGTTCTTCTTTTCTCGTCCAGCATCAGGATTTCCAACAATTAGTGCGCCTGTGCCGATGTGATGATCGTCTTTGCTCTCTTGCAACACCTTTAAGATTGTTAGTGACGGAGCAATCCGAATGCGTTTGGTTTCGGCGAGAAAGAGATGCGTCTTCGGATCTCGTAGGGCTGCAAATGGCACCTTGAACAAAGGACCTTCAGGGATTATGACAACCTCTTCCATCTTAAGATTCTCTTCAATCGGGGCCACTAATATCTCATATAATACCTCGAGAGGATCTCTGTATTCTTTTTCTTCATCTTCATCTACTTCCAATTCTTCAATATTTCGGCAACAAGGTTCAAGGTCATCTTTACTACTCTTATCTTCCTCAAGTTTCTTCCAATCAGGATTTGAGGACTCCAACGAGCCATCTGCTGCAACATTGAACCCCAAATTGTTGCTAACTTCGTATTCTTCAAATAACTCCAGCGATCTGTCCTCGCAGTTTACTGTTTCCCTCACCTGCATTTGTGTTAAAGCTGCATTTACAACGTCAGTAACAGACACCTCAATGCAATCTTTGATGTCTTTCAATTTGCCTGTTAATTTGAAGTCTCTGATCTTCTTCTGAAAGAAACCCCACGGTTTCTGCTGTGATGCATTCCAAATTGCTACTTTTTTGTCCTCCAGTGCAACGAACAGGACACAGTAACTACGATTCGACAAAACACTCTCAACGTCAGCATACGCCAGTTGGCTATTTGAACCACAATCTTGAGTCATACCATATTTGGAAATCAAAAGATCACCTAAAGCACGTGCTCGTCCACGCTCCATTACTAAAAGAGCTTCTTGCGTCTGGTCACGCTCTATCAATACCTTTGTAAGTTGCCTGTACGTACTGGAAAATGTGTCAACGATAGATATCTTGAATTGGTCTTGCCCCTGTAAATGATCAAGCAGCCACTCACGACACTCTAAAGCTGTTTTCAAATTCTTTACAACCTTTTCCATTGAGTCTTGATATGCCTCGTGATCATGTCTCTTCTTGTAGACAGTGGCTAAATCGTAATTCAAAAATCCAATGTTGTGAAAAGCTGTTCCCTCGCCTTCCTTATTGCCTATTTCTCTGGCAATATCACGCTGCTTTTTCTGATACTTAATGGCGTCATGGTATTTGCCTAATGAACCATAGGCCAATCCCAGGTTTGCATATGCTACTCCCTCACCTTGCCTGTCTCCTATTTCCATGGCAATACCAAGATGCTTTTGATAGTAGTTAATGGCCTCCTGGTAGTTTCCTAATGAATAATAGACTGTTCCCAAGTTCCCATATGCTGTTCCCTCGCCGTTCCTATCGCCTATTTCCATAGCAATATTAAGGCGCTTTTGATGACACTTAATTGCCCCCTGGTATTTGCCTAATGAATGATAAGCTACTCCCAAATTTCCATATAGTGTTCCCTGACTGTCCTTGTCGCCTATTTCCATAGCGATTCTAAGGCTCTTTTGATGATACTTAATGGCCTCTTGGTAGTTTCCTAATGAATTATGGGCGACTCCCATGTCCCCATATGCTATTCCTTCACCTTTCTTGTCTCCTATTTCCATGGCAATACCAAGTCTCTTCTGATGATACTTAATGGCCTCCTGGTATTTTCCTAATGAATAATAGGCTACTCCCAAGTTCCCATATGCTGTTCCCTCACCGTTCTTGTCGCCTATTTCCATAGAGATGCAAAGACATTTCTCATGATAGTTAATGGCCTCCTGGTAGTTGCTTAATAAATTGTAGGCCGCTCCCAAGTTCCCATACGCTACTCCTTCACCGTTCTTGTCGCCTATTTCCATGGCAATGTTAAGGCCCTTTTGATGAAACGTAATGGCCTCCTGGTAGTTGCCTAAGGAAGTATAGGCTACTCCCAAGTTCGTATATGTTGTTCCCTCGCCGTTCTTGTCGCCTATTGCCATAGAGATGCAAAGACATTTCTCATGATAGCTAATGGCCTCTTGGTAGTTTCCTAATGATCTATAGGCGGCTCCCAGACCCCCATATGCTGTTCCTTCACCTTTCTTGTCTCCTATTTCCATGGCAATGTCAAGGCTCTTTTGATAATACTTAATGACTTCCTGGTAGTTGCCTAAGGAATCATAGGCTGCTCCCAAGTTCCCATATACTCTTCCCTCCCCCTTCTTGTTGCCTATTTCCGTGGCAATGCGAATGCTCTTTTCATAATACTTAATGGCCTCATAGTAGTTGCCTAATGAATAATAAACTGTCCCTAAGTTCCCATATGCTGTTCCCTCACCTTCCCCGTCGCCTACTTCTATGACGATGCTAAGATTCTTCTTATGATTCTCAATGGCGTCCTGGTAGTTTCCTAATGCATGATAGGTTACTCCCAAGTTCCCATATTGTGTTCCCTCGCCGTCCTTGTCTCCTATTTCCATGGAAATATTAAGGCTCTTTTGATAATAGTCGATAGCCTCCTGGTAGTTGCCCAATGAAGAATAAGCTACTCCCAAATTTCCATATAGTGTTCCCTCGCCATACTTCTCTCCTATTTCCATGGCAATACTAAGGCTCTTTTTATAACACTTAATGGCCTCTTGGTAGTTGCATAATGAAGTATAGGCAGTTCCCAAGTTCCCATATTGTGCTCCCTCTCCGTCCTTGTCGCCTATTTCCATGGCAATACTAAGGCTCTTTTTATAATACTTAATGGCTTCTTGGTAGTTGCATAATGAAGTATAGGCAGTTCCCAAGTTCCCATATTGTGCTCTCTCGCCGTCCTTGTCGCCTATTTCCATGGCAATACTAAGGCTCTTTTGATAATGCTTAATTGCCTCTTGGTAGTTGCCTAACGAATCATAGGCTTCTCCTAGGTTCCCATATGCTGTTCCTTTTCCGTCCTTGTCGCCTATTTCCATGGCAATGCTCAGGCTCTTTTGATGATACTCTATGGCCTCTTGGTAGTTGCCTAATGAAGTATAGGCAGTTCCCAAGTTCCCATATTGTGTTCCCTCGCCGTCCTTGTCGCCTACTTCTATGGCAATGCTAAGGTTCTTTTGATAATGTTTAATGGCCTCCTGGTACTTGCCTAGTGAATCATAGACTGCTCCCAAGTTATTATGTGCGTTGTATTCACCTTTTTTGTCAGCTGCCTCACATGCCATGTTTAAGAGTTCTTTATAATAGTCAATAGTCTTTGTGAGTTGGCTCATACTTGAATTGTACTTGAACTATACAAATCCTGCTATGATCCGATCAGTTGCTCGCTTTTGAAATACAGGTGACCGTTAGTTCGCGAATCCTAAACTAATATCTTCAGTTTTCACCCTGTGGAGATCCGTGTAGTTGATCGTCGAAGAGCAAGTTTCACTTGTGATTTCTTTAATTAAAGGAATAGAAAACATTTGATCTCAGTGATGTTAAGGCATGGCTCCAGCTAAGCGTGAACAATATAATGTTTCTTGCTAACTCATTCAATTTTCTTACTGTGTCATTCAATCTTGGACAACTATGATACAATGTTGACAGGAGCATTTTAGATGCTTGCAACAACAACAACAACAACAACAACAACAACTTTTTATTTACACTTGCTTGCTGCCATGGAAACAAGGTCACGTGACAAAATGGCGGCCATATTTGTTAAAAAGTTGCAGCCTTCTTGAATAAGTGGACAGACATTAAAATGTTGAGAAGTTATAGCCCAAACAAACTTTGGTAGTCATCAAAGTGAACAAACTTATTGGAACGGTTGGAAAATATATTTTAAACAAGATTATTTTTTCAAACGATTTTTTTCATTTTTTACTATTTTTAAAACTTCCTCTAAAAATATTATTTTCCCACTATTCCAATTAGATGTATTTAGATATAGATGTCAGCAATGTTAATACATACTCAAAGTTAAATATTTCAATGTATAAGTCGTTATGCAGTTCACTTCAAGATCCAAATCCAATATGGCCGCCATGTTGTGACGTCATTGAGCTTTCATGACAACCAACTAATGAAAATGTTCTAATCACTAAACTTAGTTAAGTTACCAAGTTTGGTTGAGATTCAACTAGAAATGAATGAGATAAGCAACAATAAAGATTTTTGTGCTATTTCATACTGGAGCCAGGCTTTTTAAAACTACACTGTGATCGAGTATATCGCAATTGGTCGTCTTATTTTGTTATATATTGTTGTACTGCCCTAGAGATTTAAATTGGAGGAGTACGTATACCCTGCGGAGTAAATGAGTGGGAACGAGTGAAGATGAACGGGTCCAGAAGGCCGGTGCGAGATATTGAGAGGAGATAGGGTTTCGTGTTAATTGGTGCCTGTTTAATGGCATTTCCTACAATAATCCGCCACTGCTTATCTTCTTAAATCTGAAGCCGTACAAGTTGACTGCATATTCAAGCTACGTTGGCCTACTCATTTGGCCTACTCGCCGACGTAGAAAACCTAGTTTTTTTTAAAAAAACTAGTCTACCAGAGTTTCTGTCAATCAGTCTAGATCTGAGGCCGCTAAAATGGGTTTGTTATCATTGGCTAGTAGTGAACGGGAAAGCCAAATAATAAAGATGGGATTAGTAGAGGAGAGTATTTGCAGATTGGATTCCTAATTATTTTCAGAAGTGGTTGCAATATTATAATCTCCAACTTGTTATGAATTGAGTTATTGCCTTTCATTGTTAATTTAGGCGACTGTTAATTGGTTTTCATATATGGTTACTATCGCAAAATAATAATGCCACTTATTAACACTGAAAATGGTGACTTGCCCTTACAAAAATGCAATAAACCCTCTCTCTTAGATCAGATTTTTGTTTCTGTTGTGCCGATTTGGCATTTGATGCTTTGACAACCAAACTCCAATTTACCTGCCTTTAACGGTATGCTCTACAAAACTGTGGTAAACGTTTTCATCCAGGTGGGTCATAACAAAAACAAGGGGGGAGGGGGTTGCAACAACCCCCCCCCCCCGTTCTAAAGGGGAAGGGGTGGCAATAAAAAATATGTTTTTTCTTGGTTTAAAAGTAAAACAACAATGCTTTGCACACTAGCACATACAACAATGCAACAATGCTTTGTACACCAGCATTTAGTAAAAAACTTTAAAAAGAATAATTTGTTTTGGTTTGTAACTTTTATATGATAATATCTGGACAATATATAAGAGTGTATAGTCTGTCAAATAGAGCAACTTAGAGTGACAAAGCACTGAAAAATAGAAGTTATCAATGGACCTCGATTAAGCAAGTTGTTCTAACACATATTACCTACAATATTATAAAAGTTTCATTTAGGTTTTAACTGATGTTCTTTTCATTATATGGAAAACAAAGTATCAGAATAAGACAAGGGTTAGAAAACCAAGAAAATCGTGTTTAATGTAAAACATATCAATATGCCACGCACGCGCGTTACATATGGAAAATATACCACTCGGGACCCGGATGTAGTGTCGTATGGATTGTACGAGTGGTTTAGTTTTCAGTAAAACACTCACATCGATATAATAAATAGAGGATATTATGACACGGTAGCGAGAAGATAAAATCCATATCTTCGAGCATACCGTGTAATGTTCTTTTTATTACTATATCAGAATGAGACAAGGTTTAGGAAGCCTAGAGAATCATGTTTTGACACTACATCCTACACCCGAGTGGCATATTTTCCATTTGCCACGCACGTGTAATATACGAATATTCAGGTATGGTTTGTCTGATGAGGGTGATGTTACATTAAACTCGAACTGACAGACTGGATTTTAAGTAACATTACGTGAGAAACTAAACGATTTACCGGAAAAAAATTAGTCGGGGAAAAAGGAAGTCTCAGAAGGAAAAAGAAGTCGGTCTCTTTTCCAAACCACTGTAGTTTTCACTGCCTTTTGATTGCAGGAATTGACAGCAGCTTGACAGCAGTAACTCTCATCCCCATTGTCATTGAAAGTCATTGTCATTGTCATTCTAAATTAACAAATTTAGAAGACGAATCATGATCAAGTCTTCGGAAGATCTAGCTCGGGTGAGCAAAAAATATGCGAATGTTTCTTTAACTTTTAAATGAATCGTTAATGCCCTGCAATAATAAACTTCTGAGGAATATAATTGTTTGTATCCAGCCGGAGTCGTGTTGTTTATCACTTTATGGAATTTTCGGTTTAGACCAAGCCGGACAGGCTGATACTTCTACAATGCAACTCTATTAATAACGGTCATTTTTTAAATATAGAACACTGAAACTGAAAGAATAATTATATTCTCACAGCAAGCAAAGCGAATCACGCATCAAGTCTGCAACGGAGGCTAGAGTACTTCCGGCTTTCGGAGTGGACCAACATACGCCAGTATTTGACGTCTGTTGGTTTGACGTGCTTAATCCCCCCTGCTCTACGTTGTTCTAACAGATTCTCTGTATCTATATCGAAGTGAGCAAGAGTGAGGGCTTCTAGCATGAGCAAATAGCTAGCAAATCACGACCGAACTAATGAAGAATCAACGTACGATTGCCCATTTAATAGGCCATAGCCTGAACAACACCAACCCGCAATACCCGCAGTTGGGACGAAAATATCAGATTCGAGTACTGCATATACGGCTTCCCTTCGAAACTTCCCCTACCTTACCTGCACTGTTTGCTTTCCATGGAACACTTCCACAATGCCTGACCGAGTCTGAGTCCTGCTTCCAGTCTTCAAAATTCAAAAACCGTAAATGCAAATGTCTTGGAAAATGAAAGGTGCATCAACAACTATGACTCAAACATTCGGGGATTCCCGACCTTCCATCAAGATTCCCATTTGTTGTCAACCATAAACATCAAGTTACCAACGTTTGGTGATGTTGATCAGTCGCAATTCTCATTGTATATTTCATTTCCACATTCTCAGAGTAAGGGAAATTTCCCTCGACCTCTAAATCGAAATATTAAATCTTATGACTTCCTGTCGCCTCATATTGGCTGCAACAGTTTTTAAAAAGGTCTCTAAATGTGTCCACTGTTCTGACTTCAGGATAAAATTGTTGTTACGATATCAGCCAGCAAAATGAACAATAATACTTGTCTCATGAACTCTCTTTTCAGTTGTCAAAACTTCCAAAAATTGCTTTTCTTAAAATAGATATGACGCGTATCGTGTTATATTAATTCTCTATCATATGTGTGTGTGTGTGTGTGTGTGTGTGTGTGTCACGATGACGAACAGAAAGACGATTGAACCTGGGACCTTGTGGTTGGTTGTGAGAGATCTAACCGACCGAGCCAACCACGCACACACGTCCTAGTATATATTGGTGATCCATAAACATGTAATCCCTTAGATGCATAACTACCGTAACGAAGTTAATGAAGTTCCTTTCTGTACACCCCAGAAGAATGGTTGTAGTTCCTCTTACATATATGGGCATGAGAGAATAGAAAACGTGGTTCTTTAATAGTTTCTTATTTTCTAAAGAAAAATATGTTTCATTACTGGTGGATGCGGCTTATTTATTTTACAATACTCTCCATAAGTGCCTTCGATCTAAGCAGTGCAGTACCTACAGTGCATTGCCTTGGTGAACACAGCTTAACACTTAGCTTATATTTCCATATGGTATTGGTATTATCTACATGGATCTACAAGATTATAGGGATCTACATGTTAATTATCTCATTGCCAGTGTTTTGACTTCATTTTATTAAACAGCAGTTGGCAGAGCTGAGTTTCTTCAATTTTGAGTGAATTTCTTAAAATAAGTACCTATGGCATGCAAGTTCTAGGTTAAAACATGCGCTTATGTAAAGGGCATCTAAATCTACAATCGTAGCCTAACATGTTCTAAAAATCTAGGTTCTTTTACGCGAGACAGACCTGATATGTACGTGCACTATCATCGGTTGCAACACACACAGTTTTTATATCAGTTATTTTTAGCCTACGCCACGAGACGAAATTACAAAAAGTCAGATCTGTTCACGCGTACAATTAATTCCAAATTGTTTCTCGAACGGGGAGATTTCCTGTACAAATGCAAAAACTTTTTATACTGAATTAATCTTTGAAGTTTTTTATGTCCATAATCATCACACAAACGAGAAATTTTCTTTCTTCGGCATTCATAGGTCCGCCATCTTGGATTATGATGTCAGTGAGTTGCCGCTCCCAAACAAGATGGCGCGGGGCCTGGGAATGACAACTCACGACGTCATAATCCAAGATGGCGGGCCATGGTATAGTCTAAACTTCAACAATAGGAAAACGTTTCCGCTCCGATCTTGTTTATGTGATGGTTTTGGAACCACAAATCTCCACAAAGTAATTGAGTGTAACAAGTTGTCAGCAAAGTGTTTTGCACTTCAGGGTTCCGTTAAGGTGCGTTTTGACAACAACAACAAAGTTTATATGTATCATTAATTTCTAGAATTCTACATATTTACATATACTATCAAAATACGATTAATGCAAAAATATTGGTACTGGATATCGGAACATTTTGTATATTGCCCTCCATAGGTTTGCCTATAGTATTTACTTATGCTACATAGATCTGAATTTGCATTATATGAGTGACAACCTCAGACCAGAGCTCTCAAGTTTGGAGTTTTCCTTAGAGTGAGATTCTTTGTGAAGCGAGCGCCGAATTTTTTAAATTAACACTTCTCAAATCGATGGAAATGCATCAATTTCTTAAAAGATGCACATTTAGGACTTCTATGAAGGCACTCACAAAGGCCGTTTTCAAAGATGAGCTCTTCTGGAAGCTTTTAAGCTTTATAAAAGTAGAGTTCTGTTACCTACCAGAAGAGTGCCAATGCATGAGAAATGCTCGTGCAGGCGTGAGAGCGTGAGATTACATTGAAATGCGTGAGTCTCACGCTCAATGCTTGAGACTTGAGAGCTCTGAAACTCGGACATTTACAGGGCCGTACACAGCTTTGTAAGTCTGGGGGGCAGTGGTGTGGAAATAATAATACGAGCGTCGAAAACGAGAGCAGGTAGGGGGGGGGGTTCTGGGGGCATGCTCCCCCAGGAATTTTTCAAATTTTGAAACTCTCAAATGCTTCTTCCAGCCCTTTTAAATTTTGGTGCAATGTTTTCCTAAAATTCAATAGAATCCAATAACGGAAATTATCTTAGTTCGTGATGTTTTTAATTGTTCATGTATTTATGGTTATATAAATTTTCTTTTTTCCGTCGAATTTTGCTTGGAGGGGGAAGGACCCTGCCCCCTCCCCCCCCCCCCCCCCCACGTCCCGCTCCGTAAGGACTTGCATTTAGCCGTGTTGTCTCGTCTTTCGGTTATGGATTTGGACAGGTTTTCAGTGTTTCCTAATAATTAATATAAGAGTAGTTTGTACGAAATGAAGCTTCTATAGGAAGTCTTGTTCTGACATGACATGAAATGAACATATATTTGTTTCTTGTCCCTTGTCTTTATTGGCTTTATTTCAGAAGAGGGATATTGAAAATGAAAAGAGGGATATTCGCTGATACGCACCCAGTAGAAGTGTACCATGTGACCTGCTTTAGCCAATGCGAATGCACAGAACTTTTAAGTTGGGTTATGACAAGTAGCATCAACTGTTCAAATGTGTTGTTTTTAGGTCAAGCTAAACCAAAACTAAAATTAAAATTAGCTTTCTCAAATGTAGTTCGAAGCATTCTCAGAACAGTTATCTTATTAGATTTTTACATCGAGTCCTGACATACATGTAGTTGCTGTGAATACGTATGATAATGTTTGGGATTAACATAACGGCGAGCCCTAATCAGGTGTCTCGTCGTTATCATCGCCTCCCGATACCTAAGGAGGATGTCACGGCCCTTTTCAAATATTTACAAGTTCTACAGTCTCAATTTACCAATTATTCATCGGATATATTGATGGTGACGTCATCACCCATGAGAAAGAAAGCGGCCCAGTCCCTTATCCTGCTGTAGTTTTCTCTCATTTCTTTCATGGTTCGCTGCAGGCTTGCACTGGCGCTCTCTCCACTCTTCAAATGCGAGTAAAAGCGGATCATGAAATACCTGGTCGCCTGGTCCTCAATGGCCCACAGTGAGGCTACAACAGCTCGGGCCCCAGCGGCAAGAAACGCTCGGGTCAGTCCAACCACTCCCTCAGCCCTGATCTCTCCACGACCGCTGTGACAGCAGCTCAGGACAACCAGCTTCGCTCGACAGCCAATCTCTTGCACCTCCTTCATTGTCAGTTTGAAGTCACGAACATCTGTTGAAGGATCTGGAGCCAGTAGAATTTCTCCTTTTGTGCTTCCGTGTGCTGCAATGTGGACGAGAGCTACACCGTCTTGCAGTCTGCGCTTGATCACCTATAGTCATGAAATTGATGATTAGGATGACGAAAGAAATCATATTTAGTTGGAGCTGTGATAATAATAATAATAACGATAACGATAACGATAACGATAACGATAACGATAACGATAACGATGACGATGACGATAACGATAACGGTAACGGTAACGTTAACGGTAACGGTAACGGTAACGTTAACGGTAACGGTAACGGTAACGGTAACGATAACGATAATGATAATGGTAATGCTTAAAATTGTGTTTCTGCTGTTTGGTGATTCATGATCATAGCTACTCGCTGATAGATAATTATGCTCCTCGAATTCGTAGCAGTTGCACTTACTGCTAATGAACGCCACAATCATATTCTATATGTTACAGAAAATGTGCTTATTCTCTGCTTAAATAAAAAATTGTATGGAAAGAACAAATCTATTAACCCTATCCAGCCAGGGAGGCAGTTTGTGCCCCTAAACAACATTTATTTAAATAGCTCCTAAACGGTTTGCTTTAACGCTAAGAAACTTTCTGAGTTTTCCTAAAATGTATCAACAAACATTTTGGTCCACAATCTACACGTCAGCATTAATTCCTGTTTTCATGGCAATCAAATTTTGAGTATAAGGTCTAGCAGAAAAAATGCAATTTTCAAAAAAATATGTATAGATAATAAAATATTGCTACTTTTCAATTAAAAGGGAAGAATAGTGCCAAATAAACATATTTTGAAGGATTTTGAAAAGATTGAATGAAATAAAGCCATTTTATGGCGTCCGCAAAATATCAAAGATGGCCACCACAAAATCTAAGATGTCGGATTTGTGACGTCACATGACGTCATTGTTCCAATTACTAACTGCCGTTAGATTCTTTATGCCGTGGCCAATCATCATATCGAGTTTGGTTATGATAGGTTTAAAAATGAGAAAGTTACAGAGGGGGGAAGGGGCACTTTGTGCCCGTCCCCAGGGTTGAGAGCAGCCAAAAAAGCCCAGGCTAGATAGCGTTAAAGCCACTTTTCCTTTGTCATTCTTATTACCTCAGGAGCGTATGCAAGATAATTATTAGCAACAAACGCCTATCGTTTCGACCGATAGACCAAGTCGAGGATATCAAAGTAAAATATCAAGTATATGTTAATTAAAGGCAAGATATGTGAAGCTTGTTAAAGTGCTAGTATCACGAAAAATGAAACGCTCCCAATGTTTGTTAAACCATGCTGAGTGTGTTGTTTAGTACCCAAATAGTAACCCTGTTAAAAAAAAAATTTAAAAAAAATATTTTTCCTGGTGAAAACGATGTTGAAAATTGGTCATAAACATTGCGCAATTGTAGCTTCTGACGTCACAAGGGGGACCGCTTTCCCAAGCTGATAAATCAACACACACATATGTAGTATTTTGCGTTTACAAGGTCGATTTGCACTAATTGATAACCTTGCAGCGCTTTGTTTTTCTTTACAAATATGTAAGCAAGCAAGGGTTTGGTATTCAGTGTCGAAAGTGCATACGAAGCCGAACTTTCGGCGGATTGCTCTGTCAAACCTTATCAATTCGAGCCGGAGCCGAGCTCCACGAAGAACTTGCTACTGCCTACTAGCATCAGCTTGTAGAATCTTAAATGGTGAGGTATTGTTATTTTCGATATAAAGTTCTAATTTTAACAATTTCTAGAGTTGCTGCGTTATGCTTTATTGCCTGTAAAACCGATGTAAAAGCGATGCATGTGTGAAAAATAAAATTAACAGATTTTGATTATTACTGTTCCAGTGCTTCGGATTACTGCACGCAGTATTGCACTTTATGAATGCGATGGTGCATAATTTACAAAATATAGTGCCTTGATGTGGTGCTGTCAAGACAATTATTTTATATTGCAGTAGACAATGCAGTTTGTTTCCTTGACTTGAGACTGCCGCTGTTTTGAAAAACATGTTTTTGAAAGTACTTAGTACGTTCGTGTTCACGTTTGTTCTATTTATAAAACAGCAAGCCTTCAAAACAAAATTAAAAGGTCACGCAAAGGGCACATG
>JANVCJ010157139.1:0-14835 GCA_026413505.1 Epizoanthus ramosus
TAACTTTTGAACCAGTTGACACAAACCCATAACACGACCATTCATTTTACATCTCTTGAAGAGTAGAAGTGTTTGGTATTACTCATTTCATACAACTGAAGGGTTGAACATTCCCACCAAGCCTAACTTTTGAACCAGTTGACACAAACCCATAACATGACAATTTATTTTACATCTCTTGAAGAGTAGAAGTGTTTGGTGTTACCAAGTCTTAGAAACACCTGATGACATTATATTTAGAAGTGGAAGGGTTACAAGTTCATGACCTTCAGCTCAATCCAATCAGAAAATATTAAGGGTTTCTATGTACACTTCTGATAAACTGAGAATCTTTGATTAATATTGGCACTACTCGACCTGAATAGAAAACTATGCTGTTTGATATGACAGATGAATGAATGATTGCCAGCCATTTGTAACAGTTGCAATAAACAGTTATAGTTATAGAATAATTATTTGGCACATGTAGGAAACACAAAGCATGATGTCCACTCCAAAAATATGTCAAAAATACATTTCACTATGTGTTGCTACAATGTACTTTGTTCACCTATATTTTAAAAACACATTTCAAAAACCTTCAGATTATAGTTTTAGAAATATTACAGGTTGTATCATTTTATATTAATTTAACTATTATAAGAAATAAATACTTCCAAGCTTTCACAAAACAATTATACAATATTATGTTTTTCTCTTATAATACAGAAAATAGCACGACAGATACATGACCTTTGCTATTATACATGTATCTTCTGCCCAGGAAGTTTTGTTTATTTGGTCAAACAACCTACAGCCATGACACAGAGACAATACCTTTCCAAAGCTTACATGTTGGGCATTTTCTGTAATTAGTTTCAATGCTATTAATTTTGTCAACAAATGTATCTGGATTATATATATACATGTATTCTAGCAAATAAATCCATCAAAATATATAATTATATAGATATATATAATAGTTGCCACAGATAAATCTGCCACAATTCCTGAACAATTCAAATTCAGGCATTACCTGTAATTTGTCTGGCTAACAACAAAGGGCATTTGTTTCTAGTATACAATTTATAAATCCAACTTAGACCAAGCAACTGATCATAGCCATAGATATAATCTCAATTTCAAAGTATGCAAAATTAAATAAAACTGATTGAAAATTAATGCAGTATATACCTGTATTTTGCCTCCGAAAGTGGATTCACTCTACCCAGTTCATCTTCCCATCTGATTTTCAACACTTGTGAGAGGAAAGGTTCAAAATTATCGGCGCTGAAACATACAAAAAGAGAAAAAAATGCACTTTGTGAAACAAAGACATGAATGGGAAATGTGCACGACACGGCTCTCCGACACGCGCTATGAAATGTACAGAACATCTTGACCTCTGCTACAACGTGAGCAACAGAGTTCACTGAAATCTCTTTCACTACAACTACATTTCACGAAAGAACCATCTGATCCCGATGGAAACTTCGTTACTAGTTCTTTTGGCTTTATAGTTTATCGCGATCGTTCAGTGGAAAGTACTCATTGATAAAGCATTCAAATAAAATTAAAACCACGAAGTTGCTTTCAATTAAATTCGGCAACAGTGCACTAAAATAGAATTTAGCTCGTGTGAGGAAATAGATTAAATGAGATTTTAGAAAAAATTTATTCACCTAAAAATAAAACCACGCCAAATGATGTCAATAAAATGGTATGGGTTTTCAAATGGGTTTGAGCTTAGAGCACCGAGCAACGTGCACGGACAAAATTACCAATTAGCAAAAAACATTTACAACCAAAATAACAAATTTAACCGAACAAGATGAGTTACCAGTGTAGATCAATTACTTGTATTTCTATAAACAAACTGGATTTCTGGCTTTCATTTTGAAATTTGAACGCTTTCAAAGACAACGTCGTACTACAAAACAACATCCTGAACATGCACTAGCAGGTCGGGAAAATTCGGCTAACTAGCTAGTACATGAACTCTAACAAGTTATTGTAAGCAAGTTGAACTGTAAAAAAAGAAAATATTTACACAGTTCGATGTCTACATTAACTTTCTTTTGGGAAGTGCATGCATGACGAGACAATAAAGCGAATTCTCTTAAAACAACGTGAGCCACAAGAATTTGAACAAGAGCCAGACCACTGCACAATGATTTAAAAGTGAGAGGGCCTTTTTCTCCCGCCAGTACACGCGATATTTCTAAAACGTTAAATTGTGGTCAAAAATAGATTTGAATTGTTGCTCTCTTGCACTTCCTGTTTCCCAAACACAAAAAAAATTATGAATAAAACCAAGCTAATAACTGGACAGTGGTTCAACTACTCAGATAAAGCATTCTTACTCGATGTCCTTTGTGAGAAATAATCCCCGTAGCAGACGAGCATGTAGATCGGCTAAAAATCTGCTGCCTTCGTCTTCAGAAGAACCATCAATAACTAAAGCATCTTCTAAGTCCTGAAGTAGAAAAGGAAATACAATTTTAGTTTTGTTAGAATGACAGTACCAAAAAGCGATAGTGATACACTAACATATATATACAACGTGACTGCCGAGTCGGAATTCGTTCCGACTAGCTTCCGTTGGCACTGAGTGATCAGGAGAATTCAAACTCTCACACACACAGTTCTGAGACAGCTTATAAAAAGTGAGAGGTCACGAACTTGAACTGAAAACAAAACTTCCAGCTACGAAGAATGAAGCCTTCTTTGAATTACGGTAATAGCTAACAGAGGGGAAACTCACAAGAGAAACTTCAGTTACCTCGATTTCAAAGTCAGTTAGGCCAAACGCAGCACGAAACAACGAACAGAAATGTGCGATTGATGGTACTTCCCACCACGAACGGATCTCTGCAAACATGCAAGCCATCACCAGTTAATATTCCCTAGAAGGCTTTGAAATTAAGAAAAGCACTTGATAACAAATTAAAAGGGAAATTTGCGAGGTGATTTTATACCTTCCATGACACTCCATAAAAACAGATGGTTGTATGGTATTGAGAGAGAGAGGGAGCACACAATGACGACAACAAGGCCCTCGGGGGCACCTCACATCCGGGGTTTTCCCTAGGGACCACGCCTTGAGGGGCTCGCAAACACAAAAATAGAGCTTCCACGTGGTCAAAAGATTGGTGCCAGGCCGAACGCCATCTTTTATTCTTTAGTTCTTTAATATTTTCGATGATTTTTGGTTTGTTTTTTGGTGATTTTTGGTGATTTTAACTTTATACGAAAGGTTGACAAATTTTGAAATTAAATTTAAATAAAGATTACACCGCATTTTATACTTTTTTAAAAAAAACTATTTCTGACGAATAAGCTTTCGGACAAAAACAATGACGGAAAATGTTTCCGTCGTCGGTCCGAACAAATATTTTTGATTATGATTTATGTATATATTGTGCAGTTTACTGCAAGTTTAGGCATTTTACAGCTAACAAGTGAGGATTATTAAAACACTTTACAGTGTGACTCTATTCGTTAGGATAACAATTTTAAGACACAATATGCACAATCGAAGATTAACTGATCTACAGCCCGCGTTAGTCTGCCCTCAGTATTCGCGCGCTTTTCGCCTTATTTTGTTCTGTTTTTATCCTGTTTTGTTCGTATGCCATGCAGTTTGTTTCTGCAACTAAACTGTCTTGGCGGAATTGTGTTATTAACATTATTAATAATCACACGTTGCATTGTCTCTCCGATCGGAAAAAACGTCCAAAGCGATGTTCGTAGTTTTAAAAAGTATCCGGCGACATTATGCAAATGCCCAACAACAACAACAACAACAATTTACACACACCAACAACAACAATAATAATAATATTAGTAACAACAACAACAACAACAACAATAATCATAATAATAATATTAAAATGTAATAATACATTTCTAGAGCACTTATACAGATACAGATACAGATACAGATACAGATACAGATATATACAGGTGCTCCCCACGGGGCTTTTCAGCTACCTGTTTACATGAAATACAAGGGTTCAGGAGTTGAGGGACTTTGCCAGACCGCTGAATTAATGCGGTTCACAACAGTTCTGTCTGAGACGTTGAGTAGTGCGGCCCTCAGTAAACAGACCACAACACTGGCATTAGCCTACTCCTATCGACAAGTGTGTGTGGGTTATTTTAAGTCCCCCAATAGAATGTCATGCGATATTGTAATGCACGCATGAACATATGCATATGAAATACGCGCACTATAAATTAATTTTATTATTATTAGAATGTCGAGAGACTAGACCAACGCTTAACGTCCCTATATAATAATAATAATAATAATGATGGTGCTTATATAGCGCACCCTACGTATGTCTCGATGCGCTTTACAATAATTACAGTGGAGATACAGGCCACAACACCGGGATCACTACCCTATTCTTATCGACAAGTGTGTGGGTTGTTTTAAGTCCCCCGATAGAACGTCGAGAGACTAGACCAACGGCTTAACGTCCCTGTCCACGGTCGGTGTGGCGAAAGAAGGTCGCACAAATTCAACCCCCGGCAAGGCCGAGCATCGAATCCGGGACCTTCGGGTTGGGAGTCAGAGATCTTACTGACTGCGCCAACCACGCTCACACTCTGGTTGGTAAGACAGATCACCTGAGTGTTCACCCTACAAGACGGGATTAAATAAGGATTCAATGCAGAATGTTTTGAAAGATTATGGATTCTGACAGAATTGTTCATTTTGTTTTACCGATTTAGGAGGTTGAACCCTGTAAATTGTTTATTGCTCAAAGGGTTGTTGAGAAGGTGACCGCCGTGATTGGACTATGTTAATTGAGATACATAGCATTTAACTTGCGACCCATATCAGTCCTCATGTCCGCCTCGTGCTACGAACACTTAACCTCTGCTTATCTGCTCACGTGCTCTGCTAACTACTGTGATTCATTAACGATCTGCTGAACATTATTATTATTATTATTATTATTAATAATAATAATAATAAAATTTATAGAGCGCCATATCCAAGAAATGTTCATGGCGCTTTACAAGAATGTGAGAAGGGTCCTAGAAAACAAAACTAAATCTTATAGGTAAATTAACTATCTATCTATTATTGGCCAGGCTACACTTCTGTTTTGCTGTGTCTCTGTTTCAAGCCACCAACTTGACGTTCTGTATCGTTCTGTCACATTCTCTTTGCCGCTGTAGATTTGTGACAAACTCTTTCTCTTTCAGGCGACTGAAGAAGGATGTTCTCCTGCAGCTGCCGTCTAAACGCCGTCAACTGGTACGTTGATAAATCTGACCCAGTTCCTCAAAAGCTGAAACTGTTTATAGTAATTTTAAATTTAAACGATATGTATTTCCACTATTTCTTGTTCTTAACATTAGAAATTAGTGTTGGTTCCATCAAAAACAGAGAAAGCATTACACGTATTTAATGTTTGTTTTACTATTTGGTATTTGTTTAATTTGTAGGTCACTCTGGATTCGTCTCTGGTGAAAACCAAGCCTCTTGACAAAGTAGCCAAGGAACTAAACACGGCCAGGCAGGTGAGATATGCAAAACTAAATCGGCAGGCGTTAATTTCTGCCGTACAACATAGCAGAGATTTTCCGATTATAATGCTCTGTATTTCTTCCAGACTGAATTGCCGCAAATGTCGAGATAGACAATTTGATACAACAGAAATAAATGATAAATCAGTAAACTCTAGAAACCTAGGGTCTTGTAGTGAGAGTGAATTGAAGAAAACTGATAGCTGTTCCAGAGACGAGGAGCTTGTGTTTCGCCGGTAGCAGCGCGAGTGTACCATTATTTCTAATGGAGAAAAATATTTATGATAGTCCGTGCATTACGATAATGATAATGTTAATGTCACAAACACTAATTAGTATTAGTCACAAGCAACAACTACACGTTCATTGCTCTATGACAAACAAGAAAAATCAAGAGCTTATTTACTCCAAAGATAAAAACATGTGGTTTATAATGGGCATGTTCGTGCGGAGTAAGATAATAATATAATAATAATAATAAAATAGACTTTATTTAATGAGGGTTTAAAAACACTAGCTGGTGAAAAACACTAATAAACGTTTTGAAACATGTCTTTTTTTACTCTACAACAGAAGGACAAGAAAGGTGCACTTTTGAATTATTTCTGCGAAACATGCTCAGTCAAGATACAAGCTGTGAAGTAAGTATAGCATCCTATCTTGGTTTGACTCGTTATATGAAAATGTATACAATGCTACTATGTCGAGAAAGGCAAAGTTCCGATCACCAATGCTTTGTGAAGAATGTAGTGGAATAGCATGCGTAGACTTCAGCTCCTAATTAGGAGTGACATCTCCCCTGGTGACTCGACACGGAGTAAACTTTGGATGCAAATAATAATAATAATATGTGTGTACATATGCATGTGATGGTTTAATACTATCTGTTTCTTCTTTCCACAGTCAGTACATTGGTGATCTACTAGAAGGCGGCCATAAGTTTCTTGTGTTTGCTCATCACAAGGAAATGATGAACGCAATGAGCGTCTTTCTAACAGAGAAGGTAAAATATATCCTCGAATATGATCAGCTTATACTAGTCACGAGTTGTACGTCATACCTGTGTCCAATATCACTATCAGGTATTTGTAAGTCTACTTGTACTTTACAAATACTTGTGCTTGTGCTTAGATTCGGAGTCAGTCTTGGACTTGGACTTCACTTTTACTTCAACTTCAACTACAACTACTACTCCTACTACTACCACTACTGCTACTACTACTACTACTACTACTACTACTACTACTACTACTACTACTACTACCACTACTACTACTACTACCACTACTGCTACTACTACTACTACTGCTACTCAACTACTACTATTAAGTACTGCTACTGCGACTGCAACTTCGACTTCTACTGTACTTCTAGTTAAACCTATCGAAGAGAATTGTGCAAAATCCTCATATATAGCCTTAGCAATTTTGAGTAAGCAGTGTAACATGGTAAAATACGAACGACAGTACATACAGATGAAAATGTTCTGTATATGTAGAGTAAGCCGATATTGGTTTTATTGTATTGTATTGTATTGTATTGTAATGTAATGTAATGTAATGTTTATCTGATAAACAGGGTGATTTCTGTTTTTACAATCTAAGAACACAAAGTGCGATTTCTCAAACGAAAGCTGTTGTTGCTCTTCACGAAAGGAAATCAAATTCCAAAAGAAGCCGAAATAGCTCAACCCAGGATGAGATACCTTTACATTTCAATTACAGCCGGATCTGGTAAAAAGGGACGAAACCATCGTAAATGTCTCTAATGCATTTTTTCAATTATTTTTGCAGGGTTGCAAATTTATTCGCATTGACGGAAGCACATCGTCATCTGTGAGGCAGGCGCTTTGTGATCGTTTCCAGTCGAACAAAGACTTCAAAGTTGCTGTGCTGTCAATCACCGCGGCGAATACCGGTAAAACTCGTTTGCAATCTGTATTGTCAATAATAAAGTACTGACTCCCGTGTGTAAAAGTCGGGGTAAAAGTTCGGCAACCAAAGCAACACTCGTTCACAAGATGCTTTTTGTAGACAAGTTAGATGAACCTGTGTAAGCCTACTGTCACTTATACGAGAACTGTGTGAGTACCTTCTCGTTTCAGGCTCGTGTATATAGGTACGGAAGGGTCTTATGAAATGTATTAAACATTGTGTTGCTGATTTAGAACAAATTTGCTCGATATATGACACATGTTTCTTGACATTGTAGGACTTACATTGACAGAAGCAACAGCTGTCGTGTTTGCAGAGCTGTTTTGGAATCCGGGTGTAAGTAACATCTTTAGATGCTGTCATTTTCTTAACCTTAAAGGAGAAGCATTTGACAATTTTTAATAAAATTCAGTTAAGATTTGGCAACACCATTTTACGAAAACTGAGCAATGAAGCTATCTTGAATCCGTTTTTCAAAACATGGGCCAAATTGGTCCCATTGTGAGATGGAGTGATTTGACCCAAGGCACCAAAACAGGTCTTGGACCTTTTCCCAGTACGATACTGTGGTGTTACGCGATTATACAGCGATGGAAATAGCGCTATATAAATAAAGTGTTATTATTATTATGATTTTACTCCTAATGAAGGGGCGTAGAGACCCTACATACAGCCCCAATGAGCGCATTTTATTCTAATTGTATTAAATGGTCACAGCATAAATTAGATATGTAATTATATGACGGTTCCATTTAGTTCAGCAATTGTGACTAGAGAAGTCACCGAATTTTATGGCAATAATGTATTACAAATGTTTATAATGTACGATAGCTCTTAACAGCTTATCGGTACTAAGGTAGTAATAATTTTGTAAATAATATTTTACGGCAATATGATCAGTCATAATTTTCAGTGTAGAAACCACGGCTTTCGACATTGGTAATGTATGGTTGAGGCGTTTCTAAGAGCTAAAGCCGTTGTGGATATAAACTATGCACATAATTGTTCCCTTCAGGCGCTGATGCAGGCCGAGGATCGTGTGTACCGAATCGGGCAGAAGAACTCTGTCAATATTCACTACTTGGTTGCCAAAGGAACTGCCGACGACTACTTGTGGTAAATAGAGTCACGTTCGTGAAAGGCGTTTAGTTATTCTTGTCCACCTTTCCCTTTACGTATATCGTAATAATTATTGTGGGATCCACCAAATGTAAGAAGGCCATGAGCATTCCCAATCCATACTCAACATGGAGGGCTAGAATGAAGATGATGATTTGGTTAGGCGAAGTTGTAGGTTAGGTTTTTGAAGCTTGATCGTGCAGCAGTTAGGGACCAGTCATTATTTGTGGTCGAGGTTGGAGCTGAAGAGAAAAAAATTGTCCCCCTCAAAAATATTTTACCCAAACTCTTTTTCGCGGGTTTTCTCGGTACAAATGCTTAGAAACCAACCCAAAGCAGCCGACAATTTTTTGTTACCCAACCAATTTCTCTTCAGCCCCAACCCCGGTCATAAATAATGACTCGTCCCTTATCTTCGAGTGTCGATTTAGTAACAATCATTAAATACGTACGCACGAGTGGTGAGCGCAACGAACGACTGAAAAGATTCATTCATTTCCTTTATTCATTTTTATTTTGCCATTACAGTATTTACATTATCAATATTATACGTGAAACATTAAAAATAGAATTAGATATTTAAAGGGTTACAAAATTACAATATGATCTGTATAGAACAATGAAAATCAGATATTTTAAAACAAGAAGTGGCTAGGCCGAGACCCCATGCCAGGAAACTACAGAGTACAGGACTTATATTGAAAGGGCCTCCTATGATGTGTCTAAAATAAATAAAAACCATCGTCTTCAAACAGTCATTTAAGATCCTCTATTTATCGTGCAATAAAGAAATTCAATATAAAATTGATTTTAAATTTTTTTTGAATAGTTTACAAAATAGTTTCTTTAAACCTGGCTTACTACAGCTGGCTCACGGTTCAAATTTGTGTTTCACTACTATGAAACAGTATTTATCACCTTCGGCTGATAGACTCGGTTCCCCGATTATAAAATTAAATACCAAGTTGTTTTCATTAAAACCTGACACCGTGAGATACAGTATGTAAATTCTACTTTTTCTTTTTCTTTTTCTTTTTCTTTGTTTTTCTTTGTTTTTCTTCTTTTTTTAACTAATAGCAGGTACTGAGGAAGACTGAGTGGGCTTCAAAATGATCTGAAAAACCTAATATTCTCATACATTTGTTAATGTTTTAGGCAAATTTGAGCCTCGTTGTTTTTCTAAAGTTGTTCTTATATACTGAAAAGAAGACCGTAGCAGTTAAGCATTGGCGGATTGTGCTAGCATAATTTTTGGCATATAAATTGGAGCAAAAAAGCATAATTTTTTAAAAGAACACTGCCACTGCATAATTAGCAAATTTTAGCACTTTTTGGAGAATAAATCCATACAATTTAGTAAATATAGTGTATTTTCTACAGAAATAAATTTAATTTAGCTAGTATGTTCTTGCAATGCGTGTTTTGGGTACGCAAAAACATGACATGCTTAGTTACTAGGCATCTTTTGGCGGAATTCTGCGTGCGCGGTTAACCTTTTGGAGGAGTCTGGTGGGCCGAAACAACGGCTGCCATAAACCACAAATAAATTTACAACAACAGCATATTTGAAAAACATAATTTGGTGTCGTTATTAAAGGAAGTCACTGAAATCCCTTTCAATGACTTCCGTTCATACAGCCTATATCATATATGTCACAGAATCTAGGTCATTTTGTGAGCATAATTTCGGAAATCAGGAGCATAATTTGGGAATTCTGGCATAATTTGGTAAAATGTCGAGCACTGCTAAGTGAGCATATTAAATATGCCACGTTTAGGAGCACAATCCGCCAATGCCTAGCTAGTCGCAGTATCACAGGCTAAGCGGGCCCCATAAAAAAAAAGTTTAGTTTATCATCCCGCCCGCATCTGAATTCCCGGCCGCATCGCCGGCGGCGCGGGATTTTTTAAATTTTTTATTTGATTCCATTCAAATGAAAATAAAGTTTATTGATGCGTTTCTGTTGTGGTGGCAAAATGTATGTGTGAAAAACACGATTTACCGGCTCTTTGGAGTTTGGGATAATAGCCAGCACCTAGAAACCTTCGAATGAAACTGTCTATAAATAAAAGTTTTGTTGAGTTTATCGACTGTTTTATTGCTTTAAAATATGCTGCAGCAGGACAAGGACAGACAAAAGAAAAATATAAAAAAAAATTTAAAAAAATCCGCCCGCCCGCATGGCATTTTTCAGCTGGATGATAAACTAAACTTTTTATTTATGGGGCCTAAACTGAAAATGAAATGAAAATTGGGTTCCCTCATACAAACACTTATCGATATTTACCACGAGAAACAACTGTCTGTGGGTGTGGGTGGGGGGAGGGGTTTGGAGTTATGACTTTTCTAAACGCAAACTCCGTGGTAAATATCGATAATTAATTAGTTCTAAATTATACACAATGAAGGGTTTGACACACCCATAAGGTACCCAGGTACCTATCGCTGGACTCGCCGCAGTCTCCAGCAGAAACGCTCTCCAAAATGAAACGTGATACCTGCATTCCCGGAAACTCTAGCTTACAAAGAAGCAACCAAGCGAAGAGTCTGCTTTTCAGTTTCACTTTGCGATCTCGCCATTGTCTGCGTCATCTAAGTGAATTCTAAATTCTTTAACAGCATTTTCGTGTTTTCTTGTTTGGAAAGGACCTTTGTACTCGAGGTGAGTGTTTTCTATTGTCGACTTTGTCAAATTTCTTTGTGGGACGCGTTAACGGTTAAACTTTCTGGGTTAGCCCCGTGGAGATTTAGAAAATTCCGTGTTCGCTCTTTCCGTTGCCTTGGCGCATTTACTGTTATTTTTTACTCCTCCAAGCCGTTTTTACGGTACAGTTGTGTTCACTTATTGTGGATAGTTTTGTAAAAGCTATTTCTTCGTATTTTAATATCTGCTTGCTCCTTTGAGCTGACTGAGAGTGATGTATACCGCGTGCGTCCGCGTGCACGATCGATATTTGGCGACATTCACATTGTGTTCCTGGCTCCCGTTCAAGTTTCATATTACTGCTGCGAGGCTGTGTAAAACTAAAAGCTTGAGTAAATATTGAGTAACAGAAAGCGAATTTTAAAAGTACCTTTATACAATAAACTCGAGTGCATCAAAGGGTAGGTTCAAGACTGCCCAAAACTGATAACATCTGTGCGTGAATAATTAATTTTATATATAATGATATATATATTTATTGAATTCTGAAGTGAAAAGACAAACTAAGAAAATCAACAAAAGGCCAATCGTTTAATTATGTTTCGTGAAGTGTAAGGAATAGTTCACACTGAAATTTCATCGCCTTCTGAATGACGCAAACTGTAAGTTGTGTCTTGTGAGGTGAATGGAACAAGGTGCAAGCTTCATGAGTTCATCACGGAAGTCGCAGCCAAAGTTGATATTTTAGGATCTGACTTTCTCAGCTCAGTGGGATTTTATTCGTCAATCGTCAAACGGCCTCAAAGTTTACGTCAGCCGTCAACAAATTATTTCTTTTATATTATAAAAAGCGTCAATCGTGAAAAGCAATTGTATTTTTAAAAAACCATAAACCGTGATATTCAACCAACTCTTTGGCTATTTCAAAGTGTTTGCCTTTGGATTTGCATTTGAATATTGGAGCTTATCATGACAATTGTCATCATTTCTTACGCTAGAACTAGAAGGAAGTAACTTTATACACAAGCTAGCCACAAGCTACAAACAAATATGCACCGGTTGATCAATCATGGCTGGACATTCAAATTTCTGGAAAGAGAACAATACCGCACTCTATGAGCTGCTACTGAGCTCGCAAACAACTGGTAAACTATTTCTAAATATATATTAAAATATGTCGTTTTGACGGTCGTGCAGTTTATAAATCAGCGAACTGCAGACTGCATGTAGACTGGGTTTGATCTGCAGACTTGGGTTTAATTTTGCAAAGCAAATTTAAAAGGTTAAATAATTTGAACAATGATGGTATTTGGTTGGAATCTATTTGGATATTTCAAGTATGTCAATAATTGAATAACAGTTTTAGTGAGATGTGAGCGAAGGATATGATGGAGTGAAACCATGATTTCAGTGGGTCGTGAAGCTCGAGTCAATTCGCTTCTCAAGAAAACAGTGAATTTAAAACAACTTAAAAAGCCAAAGGGCTAAGTTAAAAACAACATTTCTGGTGGACTGTCTTCATGCATGTAAGAAGTGCAATTAGAACTCTGTTGATGTTCCGGGTCAGTAACTGCTACAGACGGCAATCATACCGCAAACTCGAAAATCGGGCATAGAAGCGAAATATTAACGCGAACTATAAAATAATAAAGTTATTTTTTATTTATCGACCTTTTTAGCTGCTTATTCACGTTATTTTTTGTTCTCCACTTTAATCAAAAGCCCAATGATTCGTTATTTATTAGATCTCGTTATTTATATTATATTAATTATTATGTTCCGCTCGATCCACCCCCGATACTCGCTCCTTCGTCAATATAAATTGCAGGCGTTTACACACGAAAATTCATCGGATGCAAAGTTTGCGAATACAAAGCTTCCACTTGCAATTGCGGATTCGTTTTGATCCCGTATGCAATAATATTCTTCCGGATTCGCTTCAACGAGTGTAATACTGTATCCGCAACAAATGGTCGTCATACCCACGAAACGTAGCCTAAAATTTTGTTGTCAATTTCACGCATTGGCGAAATTGACACAAGCTAGGTTGTAGCAATATTACGAACATTTGCATTAAAAATTAGTGTTTTATTTGTTTTTAAATATGAATCATATAGCGAGTTTAAACTACAGAAGTCAGAAGTTCCAGATTTTTAAGAATAAATCGAAAACTTATATTAAAATAATCTTTCAAGCAGTTGCCAATTCAAAGGGTAGCATCTGTCGGTTTTGAACTGTGCCGCGCGCGATAATATATCTTCGACAAAGACCTGGTCTCTCACGCCATCTATACTTCAAACGTTTGTTGACTTCACTTTTCGCTGTCAGAAATAAATTCAAAGTCCCGGGAAGTCCAGTATCGCGTGAGAATATAATGATTAATTTGAAAAGCGTTTTGAAAAACATTTATAGCAGCTTTATAGCCTTGTGATAACGTATTTTTAAAATTGTCAGAATTTTAGACAATAAACAGGTCTTGATATTTGCGATATATTAAACAGCACCCCGTAGATAATATCCATTCCCTTCTAGATCTGTGTTTCTTTCAATAGGTTGGAGCATGAGAAAATGACAACATTTTATATTTTAAAAGTCTTGGTACTTTCATCCACACAATTAAGGTTCCCTTCAGAACATCTCCAAGAAATATTTTACTAGTTACTACGCATACCGATACATTACAATTGCTGAAAACGAAAACTTTAGAATTTGGACTCGATGGGTTTGCTTTGAACACAGAGCCCCCATTGGGCTGTCTTTGGTGTTTTTAATATTGTGTCTTCGAATGACAACTGGTGTATAATTTGCATTAGAATTCACAAACAGTTATTTTTCTTTGGGTTTGGCTTCAGTGATTGGTATGTGTTTGTGTGTGTTAATAAGTTTTCAATTTCTTGACAAACCGTGCTGTAATTTACTGCTGCTATAATTTACATGTTAACTTAATTTTAAAAAGCATATTCATTTGTTTAGTCTTAAAAATAAATCTGTTGCTCGGCAACTCACTAATATAAACTGTGCCTTGCTGTGCAGTGTTCTGCTCTGGGGGACAGCTCCCTGTATGTATTCCAGTTTGCTGTTCATTTGAAGTTGCTCCATTCCTGCCCCTGGGGGGGGGACGCCCATAGTGGACAAGACAGGGATGATGCATTGCACTGTACCAAAAGCTTCTTACTGTACTGACAGCGTCCCAATAAATTATACAGTACGTGTCAGTGGGAATACATAAATAAGCCACATCCACCAGTCAATGAACAATTTTTTTCTTTAGAAAATAAGAACCTGTTTAAGAACCTAAATAGCCTAACTTCCAGGTTAAGTACCATTTATATAAGAACCTTTTTAGGCTAGCTTGGAAAAACGTAGGTTCTTATATGCTGTTTTTTACTGTATACTTCTATGAGAAATGTATTGTACATTTTCCTACAACTGTTTCTTATTGTATTTCAGCAACACTTTGAAGCCAGTGAATAAAATGTCAGAGAAACAAGGTATGTGAAATCTCTGGTAACTTTAAATGAACATTCTGCCTCTTGGCTTCGGGGAGTCTGTAAGAGGATGGGTGAAAACATTCTACGCTGACATCACAAGTGCAATATCTTACAATGGTCATT
>JANVCJ010157250.1:0-23485 GCA_026413505.1 Epizoanthus ramosus
ACACACACACACACATACATACATACATAAACACACACATACATATACATACAGACACACACACACACACACACACACACACACACACACACACATACATACATACATATATATATATACGCTATACCTTCCCCTTGTCATCGTACTGCAGGGAAAGGGTGCATAATTACCGTACCACTGATTTTATGGTATCATGTATATATGCCTGTCTTCGACTTCGGTTAGTATAGGACGATGGTATGACTATGTATAACGTTCTCAAACGTTGCATACTTTCCCACAAAATTTGCAAAAGGGAAATAGAATCTAGATCTGTAGTAATAATGAAATTCAGCTGTCCATAAAATTAAGTTTTTTTTTAAAATAGTCGCATTTTGCCTTCAGATCAAAACTTTTGACCTTTTTGACGGAGCGAAATGAAAGGGTATTCCTGGAACCAAAAATGTTTTGCATCTGAATCTACACTTAGCAGGAAACCCTTCCCCCGCCCAGCCAAAATATTGATTCACGCTATGCCACAAGTGACCAGTGGTGCCTCAATGGACGGTTCAGGCTGCTTGAACCCCTTACAGCTCTCAACTTGATCGACAATTGTGAAAGCTGCCATCATTATGTTATTAAACACGTATTGTATCCACCCAAGAGCCTGATCCACCCACGCTGTTTGATCACTGTGTTTATTGGACTCTGTAGTCACCATCTCAACGAGTTGCATTCACACGTTTCGAAAAAATGTCTAACTCTGATCTGAGACAAACTAGGAAGGCAGAACTTGTAAACTGTGATAGCAGCGATCAGGTCATCAAAACTCTATTGCTATTATTATTGTTATTATTGTGTTTGTTGTTGTTGTTGTTATTATTATTATTATTATTATTATTATTGTGTTTGTTGTTGTTGTTGTTATTTTTATCATTATTATTATTATTATTATTAATATTATTATTATCCAGTGTAACTTGACGATGTAAGGGCTACCCAGTGGATATCATCAATAATTATTACTATTATTATTATTATTATTATTATTATTTCTTGTACTCTTTCTTGAACTTATAGTTATACACTGAAATACTATTATGTTCAGTATATTTCAGCCTCCCTCACTCTCTCTCACTCTCCATCACTGGCCTCCACTATCCCCAATTTCTTTGTTTGCAAAGCTTTCGTACATATCTAACTGTATTAAATTTATATTGCACAAATTTGATGTATAACAATATTCAAATGCGAATGCGTATATATTACAGCTATATCCAAGAGCTATACGTTGTGAAAATATATAGAGCTGATATCTTACCAATCAAAAACCTATAAACATGACTGAATTAACCTTGTGTTATGAGTCGATAGTCAAGTTCAGGGTTTTATTTAATTTTTCGCTACTGTTAATTCTTATAAATATTGATAATGTGACTCAGTGAAAGCAGCTGAATTTTATCTTGTCAGTGAAGACGTGTAAGTGTTGTGTCCCAGGTCAAGAGATTCACAAGAGACGCTTCAACTCAACAATAGATTTTATATATCGGCACGGCGCCTTCCAGTTGTACGTGGATTTCTATGATGCTCAGATTGGCAGTGCAGAGCACTACCTTAAAACTAGTGACAAGTGCAGTGAGCTGTGTGTTTTCACAAGTTGCGCCATCTATAATATTAGAAAATTGTGTTAAAGCACAGTCAAGGGAATTAACCTGCCTTTAACCTCCTTTGTTGTTTAGCCTTATACAAAGATCTAGAGAGAATCCTTATCGGATCTCTTCCGGATGTAAAGATTGATAAAACTAAAGCAGTAGACGCCACATCGTCAAATATATATGGCGTATTAGCCCCTTTTATCCCAGTCAATAGTGTCTATTATACCGCATCAAGGGCCCTACATGTCAAGTTCAAGGTGAGACTCCTAGACTACACAAAACAATATAAATAGAATATATATATATAGTTGAATCATGTTTTGAAAGACCGTGTCTGGAACGGAGAGATTGCGCTAGGAGGCAAAAAATTTATTGTTACTGAGTTTGACTCATTTAGTCCCCACCCAATATATGTTCTCTTAAATTTCCGTGCTGGAAATCATACATATAGTCCAAGCTATACTAGTGCTAACTGAGTAAAAGCGTAACTTGCATTAATTCAATGAGTAGCAAATTCACTTCACTAGACAATTATAGAAAATAGTTCCTCTTGAATATACTTTCTGACGCCGGGAGACGATTTGTGTCGATAGACGTTACATACACGCTAGTCCGAGTTCTTTGCGAATAAAATGAGAATAAAATGAGAATAAAATGAGGCCACTATAATCTTTTAAAAGCTGTGGAACGTCTCGGTTAAAATACTATAACCTTACTTGGTTAAAAGCTATTGAAATAGCGTTCAGATGTTAAAAGCGGATAAAAGATACAAGAAACAAAGAAACTATTTCTGATTGACTTAGTTAACCCAATTTTCACTTTGTTTATACATTTTCGTTAAGGAAATTCTGCGTTTATACTGCGCTAGTCAGTCGTGCATGATAATACCACATGCGGATACGAAATTTTCATTGGTGATTGGAAAACAGTAAAAGGAACAAACTGTAAAAAACTTTTGTCGGCTTTAGAGTTTTGCTGCGAACTTTCAATAAAAAATTGCGACGCGTAATTGTAGAAACTAGAAGCTAAGTCAGTTTCCATCAGTAATTTGAAAATATTTGTTGATATTTTATATCAGTCTTACGTTTTAATTTACCAAGTACACATTCACATTGAAATCCTGTTCTGTTAGTGTTGCGCACTTGCGTTAGGTTTTATCAAATGATTCTTTTTGAATGTCCACAGTTGTCTTTAGCCTTAGGCTTAGGTCTCTAAAAGAGTGAACGTAGGTCCGGCCTGGAAATTGCATGTTGTTCAAAAGCGAGTCAAATAATCTGGTGACCCATAATCTTATAAATTGTTCCGCAGATCAAGAAGAAATGTCTGTTAAATCGTGAGTATCGACTGTGTCTATTAACCTTTTCAAAATCTCTCTTACACATGCACGTACGTTTGTACATACGTCACATGCAAACCACACGCGCACAAACAGGCACGTACAGTGCGAACCGAATTTTTCTTTCCATTGATGAGACGCAATATTGTGTCGACATTTGTCTGGCAATTAGTTATTTTAAATAACTAATGCCCCCACATTTCCGATAATTTATTACTTGTTAGTATTATTATATTCTATACAATACCGAATGTCAGAAAATGTTTTATGCTTTTTCGTCATTGAGCGAGTACGTGCGTAAGACTGCGGTACTTAAACCTCGATACAAAACGGCTGCCTTCATGCTTCATTTACTTTCCAATACAATTTACTGCGTGCCGTCAGGTAAACCATAACTTGTGCTGATGTTTGGAGAAGCATTTCGGATCATTTCACGGTATAAACAACGTTTCTGGAGCTAGACGGATCAGACGAGTTAAATTTCCGATTATGCGTCTTCTATTTCACGAGACTAGTAAATATGCATGTACCAAAGTGTGTAGGGATAGGCCAGAGCGCGCTGAGTGGAACCTGTGGTATAGCTAGGTTATTGGCCGCACTCACACTAGAGCATTTAGACATCGTAAAGGCCTACAACTTGTCCAGATGGTTATTTGGGATAACCGTCCCACGGCTATGCATGAAAACCTGAGACCATTAACTTGTCTAATATTGGTTATTACTCGTCACTTTTAAGTAATATCACTGAAGAGATCTTGGTCTTGGATAAAACTACACACTATACTCTATAGTGAACATTTTTCCATTTCTTTTATTTTTCACTCGAGTTCACTCGTGTTCACTCTTGTGTAGTTTTTGACAAGATCCCGATATCAAGACAGATGTATAAGTGGGAGGATCAGTGTTTTGTCACAAAATGACAACTAAAATGTGACTGACGGGGGCGATATATCCGTCTAGACGCATAACCCGTCTTCGAAATCTATCTAATAGACAGATAAATAATCAGGATAAATTCAGGCTATAGACATGCGTTTAACTGTGTACGTGATCAAACGGACGAGTTATCTGTTTGAGGCGACCACCCTTCATGTCCTTTAATTCTAGACGCGTTATCCGGCCGTCTGGTTCCTGATTAATGTTCAAAGATCAAAGAGTGGATAGCACTCTCCAACGGACAAAGTAAGCTAAGTAGTTCAAATGTATCCGATCGATAGAGATTTATCCCCTGGATCAGGTGCGTTGGATGAGGGTTTATCCGGCGGCCGGATAGCGCCAAGTTCACTGTTTGAACAACAGGGGCCTGGACTGCAAGTTATCAACCTCTTCTCTCAACTCTCCAATGCCAGTAAATACTGCTTCTGTTTTATATGTGAGGCAGGTAAATTATTGTTAATACTGAACCATTCAGTGCGGTCGACCAAACTCACTTTAATAATTGCCCCGGTTCGATTCGTTTCTATCATCAAATCGATCAAAATTTCTGTTCAAAGGCAGTTACAGGAACAAAGTTACGTCATATAGTAAACATCGCATACCTATACTGATAAATTTAGCCATCAGTGGTCAGTTTTACTTAGAAATGTTAGCCTTGATTTCAATATCCATTTCAGTCGCTAAAAACTGAGATCCGGTTCCATGTAAATTGAAACACTAATGCCGCGCCTTTGATGTGAAACTGAGCGAACTTTAAGTTATACAAAATTTTAAAATGTAAACTAGATCTCCGCGGATTTTACTCGTATACAGAATTGTGTCAGTAAGTGCTTTAAATAAATTCCACAGATTCTACCAATTATTTTAGGGAACTTTTAAAAGATTTAAAGTCAAATATGAAACTTCAACTCAGATAAATTTATTTGAATACAGTCAACTATAAACTGATTGTAGTCACCAAAAGACGATTGTTCAAACTGTACGCAATAAGTTACAAATATTAAAGGTTTGGACTCTATATACTGTATACATTTTACCTAATTAAAATTTAATTAAAATAATGTGAAGTAATTTGCAAGAAGGAGAGAACAACACTGATTAATACTCCAGTGCACTCAATATTCAACTTTTGTCATTAAATACTACGAGATAACTATATTGCAATTACAGTTAGTTAATAGATGCGATTGTGTGCAATGCTCTTGGAACTTGGACAGATGCGAACGTGGTGTTGAACAGATCCCAGCGCGATCGACGCTTCAGTTTTCCCTGGTACTCGTTCAGTGCCAGACTATTTATTTTGTGGTCGTAGCATGAAAACAGGGGTGAATTAAGACAAGGATTAGCTGAGGAGTTTGGCAGACTTTCTTTTGTTTGCACAAACATGACTTCAAAGCACCACACATCGTTTTCGGCCCACGCGGAAGACGTCGGCATACATTGTGTAGCACTTTCAATGTAGGGCGTTTTCCATTTCTTGTGTTGCTTCAAAGCCAACTGACAATTATAAACCGTTGGATATCACTGTTTGAAAGGGAAACAAAGAAACTATTAAAACACTGATGTGATTTCAGTAACCAAGCTGCTTAATTTTATATATGGTGTGCAGTAATCAAAAATGAAAAGCGCCGGCCTTTCACAACGCCGCTCTAACTCAGTAACTGCCAAACAGATAACCCCAGATTGAGTTGAAGGCAAACGGTGTGTTACTTCAGGTTAATATAAATAGTGCGAGTGCTTTAGTTGGAGACCTTCTGCTTCAATTAGACGAATCTAGTTACACTGATAACATTTCTCACTCACACTATTGTAACATAAACATGTGCTAGAGAGGCGGCTTCTATGCCGTTAAAGTCACCGCGAGTTTTGAACTCTTGCTGTCGGACCTGTCGCTCGGCCGAACATCTAACCAGCAGTATATGGAAATTGGACATTTCGGCTCACTGGTATTGCTTGCCATAAACTCGGCACTGTATATCACTTTAAAAATTTAAATATGGACTTTTAACAATGATACAACCAGTTCCAGAAAAATTAATTATAAACTTCATGCTTACAAATGCTGGTAAAATTGAAGTCGAATCCCATAACAATTCGTTAAGTTAATAATCAACGATTAATCGGCTTTTGATTTTTAAAAAAAACGAGTGCGACGCGGGTTGTACGTCCCAGTAGTTTGGAAACCTCCAGATATTTTAGTTTTGAAACATTGAGAAATGTTTTATAAAACTGCGTCTTCAATGTAAAATGAAGTGTTAGTGCGATGCAGTTGAAATCGGTCTTAGATTTGGCCTTTCGAAATCGAGTAAAGAAATCTGGTCAGTGATGCAGTAGTAAAAAGCAAAACCCAAACTAATGGCACTGAAAGTGCGACAATCAAACTCAAATGGCTCACAGCTCTGAGTGAGTTCGACTGCTTGGGTTGCTGTGCCGGAGAGTCGGTTCGGTTCGTTTTCCGCAAAACTGTGTTAGGTGCCAGTGTTCAGTACTCAGATAAAAACAGGGAGTTTGACACCTTTCTAACTCCTTTCGCGATGTTCTGTCTGTTCTCGATCTCGGAGAGCAGTATTTTTTAGTCAAAAACACACATATATCCTTTGTTTTTGTGTATATGAACGTCCGATTTCGGAGTTGAGGAAAGGCAGAGACAAAACGTTTTTGAGTTCTAGTGACTAGAGACGCTCTCAGTCTTAGCATGTAAACGTTGTTTTAAAAAGACGTTCTTATTTTTTTTGTATTTCCAAAAACAAGCTGTGGAGTGTGGTATTGAATTGCATCAGACAAAATCTCGTATTACAAATTATTCGAGCGATATTTTAAAAACATAGAAACAATATTCTTTGTACACAGCTGAAAATGTTATTCTTATTATACACCGTCCAGGATTGTGCTGTTAGGAATAGAAAAAGAAACCCAAATGGAAACACTTTTTTTAACCGAATTCCAGCCTTGGCCATTCTCCGCTCACTCCTCAAAGTTCTTTATATAGTTATAAAAATGGTTCTTTCAACAACATAAAAGAGTTTAGTGTGATCGTTCAAATGAACTGATCTTGACGAATACATAGTTTAGCTACTATTGTTGTATCTTTGAATTATACATTTTGTCGTATGAACAAACATACAAAAGTATGGCACACAAACCTCTGCTTTAGACTAAGGGCTGAACGCGGTGGCTTTGCAGAAGAAGTTTTGCGGCATATTTCTTGAAGTGAAGTTATTACTTTTTGTTTCAAGTTCAACATTGTCCGATACTTAATTAAGCGGAATCGAGTGCATGTAGTTAAAACAGGAAATTTTAATACTATGGCCTCCGCTTCTTATGTGGTTTTAAAGCTTATAGACTTCCTGGCAACTGACTCTCTCACTGGACGATGGCGGAAATTGGCGAGTATTGGAATAATCTAGTACTCTACAACTATGCTATATCTATAAGAAAATATTAATGTGGAAATGTTCTTCAACATGGCGCTATCGTCCTCTTCCGATTTTGTAGGCGTTTGTATCATTCTAGCAGTAAGCACCAGCTAATGTTGTATGCTTTAGCATAGTTTTTAATATGAAACCCGTAAAATAACTGCATCTAGCTTTATCTGGAAAAGCGTGGGATTGTTTCCAGAACCACCAAAACTGAGCTTATTTTTAGATGTTACACAATCAACATATTGTGACGTCACAATCGGAAGGCAGTCAATCATGGATCGAGAAGCAAACATGGCTTGCTGCACCATGTCGCGTAGCGTGATGGAAGCCCAAAAATTAGAGTGAAACAGCAAGAATGCCAAAACTCAGCGACATGTTAAATTCAGCGAGGTTTTGTAACCAGGACTTCAATTCTAGAGATATAATACACATTTGAAACTTACAAACACAACATCGTTTTATCTTGAACAGATGTGGAACGTCGACACATACTGACATAGAAATAACTGATCTAATTTCGCAGCAAGATCCGGCAAATCACTCTGTTTATATGTGGTATCACAGCAAAACAACTATTCCAGTCTCCATATTCGACAAAACAGATAATACACTAACATCCTTTGTGTCTTATTAAAGTTTATTGCATACTGTTTCACCAGGAAACTTTAACCATTGGTTGTAATGCAAGGAAAGGGCAAGACACTTGCCTTTTTAGAAAAATAAAGGTCTTTTGTTATCCATCTAGTATCTTTGGCCGAGAGACAGTACAGGGGTCGTCAAGTCTGCTATGCTTGTTGTCGTTTGTACTTCAATTAGTTCAAACTATAATGTAGTTTTCTTTTTATAAAAATATAACTCTGCTGACTTTGTTTATAAAATTGCAACGGCACATCAGAGATATATAAAACACATTTTGCAACTTGAACAACACGAAGCGAAACTTCACGAGTCGCTAAGCTCCCATGTGCAATGTGTCAAATTATTCAGATAAATCACAAATCTCTCACACTTTTGATTTTGCAAGTCTGTTATCAAGTAGAGGAAAACACTACACAGACATAAATACCCCTTTCGGCCCGTTTTGATATGTAAAAATATAACTATATTTCAAAGAGTATGTATTATTTACATTAAACTATAAGCCCCGTGTCGTTTACCGCGGATATCAAAATTACACATTGTAAAACGCCTCCCTGCACCGATGGCTGAAAGCCAACGCGTTTGTTGACCTCTTCATCTCTCTTCCAGCTCTGTACGTACTTAAATTCAAAGAAGTAATTTGCGATCTCTATATCTAGTCCCTAAGTCACTACAAAGATAACGCTCTTACTTATCTGCCTGTTCATGAATTCACTTTTGTTCTGAGAGCGTTATTACCAAATTAACATAAACTCCACTCGAAGTTAAATTTTGTATATATATTATGTTCACTTGATCACTGATTTCTGTTTGCGGTCACTCGCGGCTGGGTCCTTAATAAATGTACATTTCTAATGCTAATGGATACAAAGCAAACACCAACATGCATGATTTTGATTCACATGGATAAAACAGATGAATCTTTTAACTTCTCGCGCGTGATTGACTGAATACTTGCTTTGTATTTAAAGCTTTTAACTTTCAAATCCGGGGGAGCTAGCCCCCTTCGCTCGTCGTTCTGTAAATACAACTAATCGAAGCTGAGTGAATGAAGACTTGTTATTCCTGATTGTAATTAACAGAACACAAGACAATGGCCTGGTGGGCGGAGCCTACAAAGGACTGTATTTTATCAATATAATGGGGATATGCAAATTAGCACTCGCTCTTTCTAGTAAGTGATCAGTCAGTGAATTTTATGAAAGAAGCGAGAAGTGGAAGCATTAAAAATCGTCTCAACTTAGTAATCGCTCAACCCACCAACATTTTTGCACCAATGCTATATACACTACCAATACTCGCCTTGCTGACCAAGGCCAAATACTCGCGCTATAAACTTATCAAAAAGGTATCAAAAGTGACTCGAAAGCCGAACTCGGAAGTTTCGCTGCGAAACAAGTTCTCTGCTATCTTTGTTGGTAAATTTACCAATCAAGCAACATTAAAAATGATATATTTTACAACTATACTAGCACTGCCATCACTACTGCTAATCGTTATTAGTAAAAAGAGAATATAAAACCAGTCTTCTAGCTGTTTCGACTCTTAGAGCCATGTTAAGAAGCTGTCCATTTTTGACATGTTGGGCGAAAGCACAGACTCCACATCGTTTAAGATCTCAGAGTGCATATCGAGGCCGACACCCAGATCGTCCGTTTCCATTGCAGTACTCGAGTTTTCATTCTGATCAACAATACCTACATCGACGTTTGTCCCTGGCATATTGTCGAGGAAGTCGGGAAACCTCGTGTTTGAGCGGTTTTCGCTATTACGGGACAAGATGTCCTTAGAGTTTGAGTTGGCGTCAGGAAAAAGCTTTTGCTCAGAGTTCATGTCCACATCGTGATTGTAGTTGTTGTAATTGTTACCCATACCGAGTCCAGAGTCAAAAGATCCATCTCTTGTGTGGATATTTGTCGGTGTGGATTCCTGTTGTTGCGGCGTATGCCCCATGAATGCCTCTCGGCTGAGCTTTCCCAAAAGAGAAGACTGCGAACCATCACCATCCAACATCCCTCGCTTCAACATTATCTCTTGTTGTAAAATTTCTTGCTGTCGCTTGTTCAAGATCTCTTTCTCGCGCTGCAACTGATGGAGAGCTGTCTGTGGATTTGGGCCTTGTGGTTGTGGTGGCGTGCTCCGGTTTTGGATCTGGTTTTGCTGTGGACTGGCAGAGTTCCCACTGCATTGAGCCATTGCGAGGCGTGGATCGACCCAGCTTGTAGTGCGGGTTAGATGGTTGATGTAGTAAATTTCACCTTCTGGAGAGATCGCCTGCTCCCATCCGTCTGGTAAATTTCCTGCCGGTGGTATGTTGGCTAAATTCGGGTTTGATAGTGTTTTTCGCGGGTCTAGCCAAGTAGTTATTTGTTCAAAGTGACTGTAAAGCGAACAAACAGAGAAATCTACGTTATAATACTAATCATAATACGCTAAACACAATACGTAACTACTTCGCTTGTAGTTGTACACTCGGATTGGCTACCAGCCATCTTGAGTGGTACAAGCAAGCAAAGCAACAGGTTTCCTTAAGATATATGATCCCCAAACAATGAAGCACCTCAAGACAACTTGGCTCATGAAATCGACTCCTAGTATTTACAAAGACACAACTTCTGTACTTTTAAAGAGCTACCTTTCTTTTGCATTGGTGTTATCGAAACGCAATTAAATCACAATAAAATCAAACGACCTGGTATGTTGTCGTTGTTGTCGTTTAATATTTAAAAGCAGCTCTAGTTTAACAGGCGAGTTGGAATATAGTATAGCGCCAAGCAGTAAAGATATAGATGGTGAACTTACTTCATAAAATACCTCTGTCCATTTGGAGTGCTTCTCATTTCCCACCCCGGTGGTAATGGCGAACTGTCGTCGTATGAATCACCACCGAACGTCTGCCCTCGACTCGCACCGTGCTGGTTCGTATTCGCACCTCTAACTGCTGAAAACGACGCCGGCGAAGAACGCGTTCGTGAATGTGAAATCGTTAAACCTCCTTCACCCGCGTTCGGTGTAGTAAGGCTGTTTTCACCATCGAGATTGAGAGGAGGCTGTTTAAAGAACGATGGGGGTAGTTTTCGCATCCTCATTGGCAATGAATTTGAGTTTTGCTCCACTTTAACGTTAACGGGGTTAATAACATGCGTAAAAAGCCGTTCGAGCTCGTTCTCTGAATCTTGCCGTACATGGACGACCACATTACTGTTTTTCCTGGCCATTGTGTAGCAACGACGTTTAGACGGTGACCTTGATGCACTGTACACTGAAAACAGACGCACAAACGCCTTGCGCGTAATAAATTCTCTCAACTGAGTGCAACCAGAGCAAATCACGAGTTTATGTTCTGTGCACGCTACTTGCCCCTCAGTTGTCATTGCGGGGGGCAGGTAGTTCGGGCGGGACGTGACGTCATTTGATCTCCAGAGAATATGTTGCCGTAGAAATCAAGTGGTTGGCCAATCCTATCGCGTGCTGCTCATAATGACGGCTTCACCTTGAAAGATCTCTTTGTTTTGTGTCTATTTCTAATGGCTACGTAACAAATTGCCAACACCACTTGGGACAACTCCAAAGAAGCGTTGGCTATCTGGTACTGTTCGCACTGTTAGATGTTTTTTTCTAAATTGTGATTTATTTCACCGGTTCTTTGGAGCATGGTTTGAAAGGACTGTAAACAGTAAGAATCCATCAGTAATTTTATACCGATTGTATTGCTGTATCCATGACAACGTCAAGAGCGATAGCTTGCAGTTGCCTAAAGAACCATGAATACAAACAGTTCAGCCTTTAAATTTGGCAGGTCAAGATGAGTTGTAATTGTGCCCTCTGTTATTGAATTAAAATGAACAAAAGAACGCGATTTGTATTTCCTCCGCTGTTTTTTCTGGGCGAGTTAGTACAGTAACAATTGCAAAAGGCAGTCATCAAGCGGTTCTGTGTCACCGGAAGTTCCGCCTCACGATTGAACAAAAGGACAACTGATTTTTTCCGTTTTCATTACAAAACGTGCTTTGATTTCCGTGTCGTTTTGTTTGCGGTACTTTTTATCTTTCAGCAAGAGCATAGGTTGGCGAGAATTTGCAACTAATTCATGACTCAGCGGAGAGGGAGGGGGTTCGACACATCTGCGGTTGTTTTTATCGGGCTCAGTTTGTGTTCTGCTTGACTGGCCAAGCAAACAAACAAACAAACGTCTCAATAACAGATTATTGTAGATTTCGTAAACACTGTTGAAGCATTTAGCCTTTGGTTATTTTCAATTTTGAGCGTACAGTTTTATCAAAACAGTCCCATTTCTGACCACAAACGCAATATAATGCGAACTACTTTAAACGTTTCTTATTTGTGGCAGCAAGCGGTTTTCATTTGATATATAAAGAGGCTCGAACTTCGTGCATAAATTTTCAAGCTGAGAGAATGCATGAAGAAACTCAGCACGAAGTTTATGAAAATTATGGACAACTGGTCGACAAGTTAAATTAAAGTACCCCGAAGTCTTTTGCAAAAAGACACAATAACTAAACAGACACTGAGTCCTTTTTCGAATTTGAATTAAGGCATAGTCTCCTTTTGCCAATCAGTTTTATAAATTTATTATTTTTAAATAAATTTAGAGTAGCCCTTGGGCTTTATAGAAGTTAGCGCTAGGACTTTGGTTAACCGAGAGAATTGAACAAGCTATTACATACTAGACAGTCTTGTCGGAATTTGTTTTGTATCTTCGCTATTTTAGCTACTACTTTTCACCCGGACTTTTCCTGAGAAAATATTAAAGCTTATTAAATTATATATTTTTTTACTGGGAAGATTTTGTAACAGTGCCAATTTTAATTTGATGATTACAGGAGTGAGCTTAGTCACGCTTCGATAATTGAAATCACGCAAAGGCCGACTGTCTTAATTGTTTTGTACTCTGATCTGGGTATGGCATTGTGGTTTTATATTCTTCAATCTTCGCTAGTAGCTCAAAAGAAGGTAATCACGACTAACTTTAAACAGGACACGACTTGCTGATGCCGCTGAAGCCCTGAGGGTTATTTTATAAAACATATAAATTGAATCTGACTCACAGCAAATATATTTGTATGAGTTTTGACCACCTTACTTCGAAGTAGATATATATATATTAAATTGGTAGAAAATAAAATAGGAATTATAAACTCCAGAATATGTCCAGATTGGTAACGTAACTCATCGATTGTTTTTGCAAAATAAATAGCCCGAAGTCAGTGCCGTCCGACAATAAATAAAGGCATGAAAGAGAGTAAAATGGTGTAAACTTTTACATTGCAAGGAACAGTTAGATGTAGATTATCAAAGATCTTAAACTTCTTAAAAAAAATTCTTCAAACATATATTGTTGAACTATATCAGTTATAAACAGACTCATTGCGGTGCATTTTCAAAACTATCATTCAAGTATTGAATACGTTTATTGATACTGAATGAGATTCAAATACTTATCAGTTCAGTTATATGATCACCGATATCATTCAGTTCTGTGTTATTTTTTTATCTTTTAGGACATTGAAGGTTTATGTTTCTTACAAGGCAGAAGGTACGTATATTACGCAACCATGTTTTTTTTGTCTGTGACTATACCGTTTGTCTAAAACGATTTCACACTGTGAAAATCTAATCTGTCAAAACCCGGCGGCGATAGTTGATTTACTATTGACCACCAAGTAGGTTACGAATTTATTTAAGAAAGTCTTCTACATTTTTGTTTTTCATGATAATCAAAGAGTAGCAGTAAAAACCAATTGCCCAACATATCTGAAAAAAATCTCAACTCCTCAAGACACTCCAATGAAAAATGAATCAACTATCGAACTGTTAAACAACTGAAAGTTTTCAGGAAAGAAGTTCATTGAATGTGACGATCTTTCTTGTTGATTAAGCTTTTGAGTTGTGAATAATCGTGGTGCCCCAAAGCTATTTTGTAAACGAATCTGGGTCAAGCTGCGTTAACCCCTAGCGAGTTTATGACTGATTCATTGAATGGACGGGAAATTCAGCGATCACGTACGCAAAAGAATCATTGTGAAATATATCTTGACCTCTGATATTGTGAAGATATAAATATTGAAAGTGATATGGGTTGCCCCATCATGTATCATGTTTATATAGGTTTGAAAGGCAATTGTTCAAGAGGATAGTTGAACCAGTGTTTTGAAACGTGTGATCGTGATTGCGGCTGACTGACTTCGATCACCTCCAACCATAAGTTTAACAGTTGACCCTTGCACAAACCTAAATCAGCATGTAACAAGCGGTAACAAGTCTGGGTTCTTATTTCTTAGGGTGCCACTACACGTGGTCACTTTTTCCTTATCACGCAACTGAGCTGGCGAGCTATCGATTTCACTGAACCCCAGTCAGTTTTCCAGTAATTCCACCAGATGTCTGTATGCAGAGCTAAACGTATCATTGTACTGAAACGAAAGAGAAACAGAACAAACCAAAATTGCGAAAGAGTTTAGCTGAACTGTTCGATTCACTACTGTGTAAATGTAGATATGAATAAAGTTATTGTAGCTTGATAACGCTATAACGGGGTGGGTGTTCAGAGGGATAAGAGCATGGGCATTATTATCAGGACTGCGCCATGTTTTTGATTATCCAGACGCTTAACTACCTGTTGAAATACTAAAACTTGACAGGTGTGCTTTGTTACATACGTACACCAAGCCAGGTGATCACAGCTCTTTTCAAGCATCTGATGTGGATATGCTAAATGTATAATCTGATTACAGGTTTGCTATTACCAAGGCCAACTGCCCAATTAGAAAGGGTATCGATGTTCTGTGGTCTGTGTTGTAAAGTTACAAAATATTCAGGTTGTCTTTGCAATTTTTTTGTAGGCTGTAAAAAATAAAGGGAATTGATCTACATCAGTACATGCACAGTGCGTGCTCCATAATTGAATTTATTTGATCTTCTTAAACTCTTCACACTTGAAAAGCTTGCTGTCAAACCGTTTAGCGGTACATGCAATTGTTCGTGCTTTGCGGTTTACACAGTGTCTTCGGGTGTTGTTAGCAATCTCTAAACACGTGAATTATGTTGTACTAGCCACTTACTGGTGATTGAGTTTTTATGAGTGTATTTTTATTGTTATTGTTATTATTAAATTCTATTATATTATAACTTTCCGCACTTGTCTGTGTTACGTTTTGTGATTTTTTTCAGCGGATGGTGCATGCAGCACTCATGCACAATCATGCTCTCAATTCACCGTGCTATCGTGGGAAGAACCGCGGGTCAAAACCCAATGACCTGTGTTTCCGTCAATCAAGATACCAGTGTATTCGGTGCCTCCATCAATCAAAAACCAGATTCTATCAATCAATGAGCCCACTGTGTACTGTGTTCACAGTTAATAACCCAGAAATAAACTGCTCTTCGCGGGTAGTTACAAATTTCGAGAAAAGAATTGAAATTGCAAATGTTGTCGCGGCAATCAGTTTCATTTTCGTACGTAGGCGGTAATAGATTAATTCAGGGCAGATTTTTTAAATGTTACTGAAAAACGAAAATTCAGTGGGCACAACTTTGCCATTAATCATTATTAATATGCATTTGATTTCCGAGAGAGACGGAAAGGCTTGGTTCATGCCGGATAAATCTTCTTCCGAACGCAAAAGTATTTCTTTGTCGAAAATTCTACATGTTTTAGCTTGTTTGATTCTGGCTACCGAGTAGTACTGTTATTTTCAGATCGCCAATTCGTATACACTCCAATTGATGACCATGGTTTTAGCCTGCTGACAGTGATATCCCACCTCGGGAGAGGATTTATACTCACCAGAATTGCAGTGGGCGATAATGGTCAGCACCGCCCCGTGCTCCAAAGACCAAACTCTTTCTCTATGGCAGACTAAAATAAATGGTTTCTTGATACCCCCATTGTACCAGACAAGAGCCCCAAATGATATACTGAACCAATTTCAGACTAATTTTCAGTTGTGATATGTGCCAGGTGACAGATTTTTTTAAAAACGTATCTCGATCACCGAGTTGTATTTTCGTCTTCATTCGGTTCTACATCAGTTTTGATTTATTTTGAACGTCGACAGTCTATCTGTCTAATCATGTAATCTACAAAGGGCGTAGCCCATGACTGCAGATGTGCAGGTGCAGGTGTGAGTGGAGAAGTAAGCTTTGGTGTCAACTTATCATATCATACCCAATTCCAGACTAAAAGGGCAAAGTATATGTATCCTATTTGAGACTAAATGGCTTGAAATCCGTACATATTGACATTAGCGCGACACAGGTACATACCCGTATATATGTACAGCATAAGTCCATAACCAGAGTTTGGGAGTCCCCTCCTCCCTCGGGTAACGCACTCTTTCGTTTTGGAGGTTTCCCCGATGTGGAAGAAAGACAAAGTTGAACACGACAAACCGTTCCCACTCTTGCGGCATATTATCCATATACGACTTTTGAAATACGTGCTACCTAAGAAATATTGTAAAAGTGAGCCGAAGCTATATTCTCGTATCCGTTTTATTAGGAAGTACATAGAAACCAAACAATTGCACCGGTATATGAAAACAGTCAAGCGTAAATTTGCCAACTCATCCTTAATCGCTAGAGCAACAAAGTTGTTTGAAAATTCAGATTTCACTAGGTTATTAAAATTTCCATGTACATATTATACAACAAGTTAGAACTTTATAAAAGAAAGAAAAGCTAATGTGTGTGGTGTGGGTTGGTACGAATCAGTGAAAACCCAACAAGGTTTATATATTAAGCATCTGTACACTCTGTTAGTTTAACAGGAATAATATTCTCTTAAAAATAATGATTTTAAATGACATGTATGTGTTAAAATAAACTTGATAACTGAACAACAAATTTCTCTCTAAATAGCAGAAAAGTGACAACATCAAGAAAACAAAAACAAACAAACACAAAAACAAACAAAACTAGGCAGTGGTAGAAGAAGAAGAAGAAATTAAACTACAATATGAAATAATATTGAGTTGTGAGTTTCGGAATGAGAAAATCAAGAATTATCGTATCTGAAGTAGCAAGGTAATTTCTGAATTCCTTATTCTATTAAAAAACAGTTTAATCAGTGAAGGGGCGTTTCATGAGTATATTACTCCATACTTAGTAATTTAGTTAGTATTGAATTTTCTCGCCGTCTAATTTGTTTCCAAAATCTCTTGTTCACTGGATTTACGCCATTTCCCGTTCCTCGATAACCTATATTCCAGTTATGTCTCACAAGTATGTCCGTGCAGACAGCTATGCTCATTCCATGACCACTCGGTATTATTCTCGTCACGTTTCTCTTGTATTTAATGTTTATTTTCAGATCAGTACCAGCATATTTAGAGTATTCCTCCTTAGGAAGGTTGCTGCTCTCGGAAGAGAAATCGCAAGATCCTCTTCAATCGCCCACGGTCGCTTCAGGCCCTTCAGGCGCTATACTCAGATGCAAGCTACTCGTCCGGTTTTCTCGGAAGTGGAAGAAGAGACATTGCAAGATCCTCTTCAGCCGCCCACAGTCGCTTCAGGCGCTTCTTTCATATGCAAGCTGCTCGTGTGCTCGGAGAAAAGTGCACTACTGAGATGAACAAACTTATAGGTGTCGTCCATGAACTTAAAGATGGTCCTGTCGGCCTCGGATGTGAAAGAGGAACAGGTAGGCCTTTCTCACTGGACTCACTCACTCACGAACCTGAGTGGTTCCGCTGGAAGTGGGAAAAGCCTCTACGAAATCTGTACTTTACAGTTATTTAGCTCCAAGTGCCGTTCGCCAATGGGCATTCGAAACACGGGTCATAAAGTTTTCATCTTTCCTTTTACGACAATATATCTTGCCCTGTACTCCCTGACGAGACTGGGTAAGGTACAGAGAAAACACATTACTCACTTAGGCTCCTTTGTCTTAACTAATATCATATTCTGAGTGCTCAAAAATATAACCCCACATATACATAAGCTGTAAATGAACGTTTTATCCTTATTTTTTCAATATATTTGTGTTCGCCTACCACGCCGTGTTCTATCTCACGGCTTTGTATATGAGAATGTGCAATCATACTTTAGTAAGGTTAAAAAGCTACGTCATCATTTCAACGCTAAGTACTTGCTGCGGTCTATGCTGTAGTCTACAAGATACTAGTCTCAGTCCTCACTCCAGGGAGTGCACTGAAGTTAGTCTTCTCCAAACACCGCGTATCCTCGATCGGAAACCCAGAGGCAGTCTGTCTTTCGGGCGAGAGATTCTTCTCGTTACTTTGGCTCTCTGGCCCTCATTTGCCTCGCGCGAAGGATCGATCGATTGCCTCTGGGTTTTCGATCGTTGGGACATACAGGGAAAAGGTGTAAGTCTTTATCACCCACTAACTATTTGGGATTTCTCCTTCGTAAGCACAAAACCACCCTGCGTAATCCTGTATACTTCACATTGTCTGCTATCAAGTTTCATAAGAATAAAATGTACGTCGCCATTCGATATGCCAACTATGCATATTTGATATCAATGTTACTATTCTGCCTCACTCGGGATGTTTGATTACTTCAAAGTGCAATGAAGCTGGTCGTTCCCTCCCAGAAATGCGAGATTGCGTCTCTCGGAAATGCTAGAGATGATAGTGCACGATACTCTCTCCCCCCCCCCCCCCTTTCTTCCTTAGTCTAAGGGTACTCCTCTTCTCGGATGCGAAGAAAAACAGTTAGATCTTCATCGCCAGCGAACGCTGGTTGTTTGCGCTCCGGAACTGCAAGAACTCCCCCAGTTCGGTACTCCGCAATTATCTGGCTACAAGTTAAAAGTAAATAGAACCTAGTCAGATGCATAACCAGCATCCAGGTAGAGAAGGCCGAAATGCCTCCTTTTTAGCATTGGCGGCCCACAAAACGTTGGAAATAATGTCCATTTCTATAAGAACATCATTTTCAAAATCTCGGAGAAGATTCCCGCTCCCCTCCCGACTAGCTGGGAGCTCATACGATTTGCTCTCGTTTTGTCTCCTCCTCTACAGTATAACTATAAGTCTGGGTACTCATCGCATCTAGTCTTCTCTCACTGAGGATATGACTACGGCTCTGCATGACAAGTGCAAGACAACTATTAGAACATTTTGTTGAGTTTGCAGAGTGTGACGATTATATGCAAGGAAAGTAAAACACTCATAAACCCTATAAACGGGATTTGAATCCACGACCTTCCGAACACCGGGTGGATGCTCTACCCACTGAGCTATAGAGACACTTGGGGAGCTAGGCCAGTTAACTTGGTTCTTGTAGATGTTGTGTTGACTGGTGACCTGCACTTTCAGTTACATATAATCGCCACACTTTGCAAACTAAACACTAACTTTTGTATGTAGTTGGCTCGTCGAACCTTGCAGCTTGTAGGTCACCAGTTAACACTACATGAACCAAGTTTTAAATTGACCTAGCCATAGCTCCCCAAGAGTCTCAGTCGGTAGAGCATCCGCCCGGTGTTCGGAAGGTCACGACTCATGGGTTCAAATCAGATTTTTTTCTGAGTTTAAGAGTGTTTCACTTTCTTCATATATATTAATTCGTTCTTCGCATGAACTTGACGTTTTCTTCTTCAGCTGCGCAAGTGCTTCTCGCGTAACTGCTGCACTCCACAGTTATCTACCCTCAGGTCGACACGATAGTTGAACGTTTGCAAAACTGAGTATAAAGCCGATACTGTAGGTGGCGACAGGGCAGACAAACCTTTACTGGCTTTTTATATTAAAAGACGCCTATAAGCTCAATATTTCAGTTGCTTACAAGCTCAAGAATATAAAACTAGCGATTACCAGAAACATTCATGTACACATGATTTTTTTAAGACCTTCTTGATAAAGAAGGTTGAAGCCGAAAAGTATTAAAGAACATTTAAGAATATACCTCAGGCTAAGGATGTAATTACGAAACTTAAAGAATAGGCAATCATGTTTTGATTTTTTGATCATACAAGGTATGTAAACCACATCTTCGTGAATGAATCTTGACCGCTTTAAGAGCCGTCTTGAGAGTGGATTTTAGTATTGACAGAAATTATTCAAGTTATAACTATAGGATATAAGAACTTGTTTGTTACTCTTGGGGATACGCCTATAAACAAATATCATAGAAACGCAAGAGCTTTTAAGAACATTTAAAAACATCTCGAGCCCCTAAAATAGGCGTTCGTATAAAAAAGCGTGATATACCCTGTACAGGAGATAAACTAACATTCTCGTAAAATATCTCCGAGTGGTCTTATGAATAACAATGTGATAATATTTTGTCACAGTTACAATAATGAAAGGCTGCCTGGAGGGTTTTCCCGCTATGACAATGGAGGCTTTCGCCTGTTTTCCATTTGTTGTGTCACAAAGTTCAAGATTCGCATGTCATGCGTGATAAAAGTTGTTGTTATTTTGTGCTATAACAACTGTGCTATTCAACACTGATCCTCCACCGTAGTTTCGCAGTAATTGCTTCTACCATTATAGTAACACTAGAAGGCCTCTACTGAGGACACTCTATTTTTGACATTGATGTGCGGGTGTAGTCATGGAGTGTACTTTGTTGTTATTGGATATAGTGCGATTTGATGTGATATACAGTGACCTGACATGCACACAGTGCAGTGACACACGCGCAGTGACACACAAAAACACACACCTATGGCCATACATACAATACACATGCATACGTTTGCACGTAGAGACACACAGACAGACACACTGACACACACGCTTTCTTTCTCTCTCTCTCTGAGCCTCTCTCTTACAGACACACACTCTCTCTCTCTCTCTCTCTCTCACACACACACACACACACACACACACACACACACGAACAGACAGACAGATGTGGCAATGTTGTGACAATTCACATTTTTTAGTCTGTATATGCACCGCAGGAATAGCTCTGCCGTCATATTGTTGTTGCACAATGTATTCTCTTCCTTAATTATTTTATTAAGCATGTGCCAGTCTTATATAAAACTAACGTTAACTATTAAACTGCCTCCTTTGTTGGCCCTTTTAACAAAACAAATCCCCAGTAATTTTGTTAAAGCCAAAGGAAACACAACCGTTATTCACATGCGTCACTTCACAAGTGCCGACACAATATTTGTTAACACACAAAAATAAGAGTTAAACACTAAGACTACAATTTCCTGTTTACTTGATTCATTGCATTATCTGGCCTATGTGCTTAAACTGTGTTTTTGTTATAAATCTGTTGAGCTTCACAGAGCACATTCGTTCGCTTCGTGTTGTCCTTTAGTTTCAATTCAATGAATGAAATTTAATTAAATTAATTAAATTGATTAGAAAACCCCAAGGCAATAATGGTCTGTGGGGTTCTGCGGGAGTGTAAGCTTTCAACCTGCGATTTAGAAGTAAACAAAAAATGTTTGGCGAACGTTGCAAGTGCGAGAGTTGTGCGATATGTCATATATTTCTTGTGGTAACAGACTCGTAGTAGTAGTACCGTCGCCCGTCATCGCGTGAGCTCTCTAATACTCTATTTCGACAAACATGATTAAACAATTGGACTATTTGTTATTTAGATGCAACAACGATCACGTTAATTAACAGATACTATAAGTAAAGATTTGTATTGTTTAAATGACAGAGAAAAACATTTGGAGACGAACCATTTTACTATCGGGGTTGGGTTGGGTTGGGATGGTTGGGGTTGGTGGAAAGGAATGATTTGTTGCAAAGCGTTTCTCGTATAATCTTGGGCTGCATTTTCAGTGTTTCTCTCTCTCTCTCTTTTCCTCTCGTTCTCTCTACAACTTTATGTCCAGCATAAAATTGTGTCTTTTCTGAGCATGGATGTAGTTGCAAGTATCATGTAGAATATATTAAAGTTAAACCGTGATGGTTAAAACGCTAAAATGATGAAATTATAAACCGTTTTGTATTTTTGAAATCGAGCGCTCTTAGCCGACGTCAGTGACAGCTCCAATATAATCAATATGCTAATGTTTTAAAAATACCATATATGGATGCGAATGTAGAAACCTTTTTGTTCATAACAACATAAATCAAATTTGACGATAAGTAAAGTTTGGTCCTCACTGGTGAAGTAAGCACAATAATCCTGAAATACGCATGCGTAGAGACAACACTGACGGTACACCTGAGGTGTCGCGTGTTGCCAATGGTAAAATAATATTTCGTGCTCGTGCTAGCGCTTGTTTCATTCCTGTCCTCACTAGCTCTCACTTGTGAAATAGTGAAATAAACACAGTAAGGGAGCGTTTGATTGACCGTATTCCGGAATAGGAATACACGGTATAAAAACTTTGATCTGTTGAACTGATCAGCATTCCTTTTCAGAAATATGCTAAATTAAACTGTTAGTTTTCAGCTCACCAAAATACATAATTCAGGGCAATAATTTTATTGCTTGGAGATTGTAGGAGGCATTTTGAAATTGTCCCGAGTGTATTCCTATTCCGGAATACGGTCAATCGAACGCTCCCTAAAAGAAACGAGCGATCAGGGGCGGATCCAAAAGTTTTGGTATCTTTGTTTTTTCCTATATTAAAATGTTTTCCAAAATTGCTGAGGAAGGGGGAACCGGCCGGGCCTTCTGGATCATCCCTCGAAATCCGCCCTTGTCGATATCTTTAATCTTGTGTACGTATGTCGTGTAAACGATACTTTTTAAGCATATTTACTATACAAAACACTCAAATGGACCAGGAAGAATGAATCGGACCGGTTTTACGATCATTTGACAGCCGTTTACACACAATAAATCTCTTGAAATGACTCGGGAAATGACTCGGATAAAAATGCTTTCAACTGCCTTCAAACTGCAGTATAGAGGATAGTTTACACCGTGAAAGGGTAAAACTGACACGAATGAAATTTGACTTTACGTATCAGTTGTTGCTTTAGAAGCATTTATAGGAGGAGTAGATTTTTGAAAATCGGTTGGTAATAAACGAAATATCACTGATATGCGGCATACCAGTTAAGAAAAACAATAAAACTGCCAAGGATAAAAAATTTAAGTTTACAAATCGGCAACAATCAGCATGAGGTTAGGCTGTTGCTTGGCCCTTTTTTAAATAAGGATTTCGTTCAAAATACCTTGGCTATTGTAAAATAAACAAGTAGTGGTAGGCAAGCATCTGAGTGGTAGGCAAGCTACCTAGCATCTTTAATTCATTCTTTACCAAGGTTAATCAAAAACACAGTTACAACAAAAGACTCGTGTCTAAATCATCCTTTTCTCTCCCGAGAGTAAAAACTAACTATGGAAAATTCAATATCAGATATACCGGTGCAAAAATATGGAACTCAATTGATGAAAAACTAATAAACCTCAAAAGACCAAATTTTAAGAACAAAACTAAAAAACAGTCTGCTAGATCCTAATAATAATAATTAACATCCTGTTCCTGTGTCATGCGCTCGTTTAGAAAATATAATCTATGCTTTTTTTTCTCTGCCTAGTTTATAGAATTGTTGTATGTAGCCAAATAGTTGTTGTTTGAAATACTCTTTACGTACTTT
>JANVCJ010157251.1:0-14834 GCA_026413505.1 Epizoanthus ramosus
CGGGGCTCCGCTCCAAACGATGTTTGGCTTACGAACAATTTATTTTAGCACACATTAATGGAAGGAGTCCTATGTAAGCTATACTAACAAGACAAAGTGTTATATTACAATTAAAAAACCTTTCAAGATAATAATGTTGGAGTACCTGTAGACTAGCTGGAAGTATTGTAGAACATAAAAGTACGTCGATAGCTGAAACAAATGTTACAACGAATCCTATGGGGGGGGCGAGAGTGGAAAAATGCTTTTGTCGCAATTGTTTTCGCACAGTCTTTGGCTACAATTATTTATTGCTATTCATGTCTTTCTTTCTTTGTAATTTTGCCTATCTGGTAATTTTGTTTCATGGCTTTTCTCGCTCGGGTCGGTAAAAAGTTTTCTAAATTATATCAGCTTAACCCACAAGACCCCCCTCCCTTCCCCCCACAAGAACCCCCTCCTCACCACTACTCCCATCTTACTGACTATTTTATTTTGTCGATGAGTGAATTAAATTATGAATCTGATAATATTTTTCCTCCCATACACTGGACCTTGGCGAACTAATCCACAAACGGTTGTGCGGTTGCATAGCAATTTTACACTTGACGTCAAACCAACCCCAGACGATGACAAAGCTTTCTTTCTTGCTCTCTGTACAAACATCCACTCTCTCCTTTAGTGTCAACTAAGGCAAATTACAAGTTTCACACGCACAGGACATTACATAAGTCCTCCTTTAAGTGTAAAAAGCTAACAAGAAAGAAAGGAGGGATCATTTCATAGGCGTCAGAGAAAAAGTAACAGTACTTAACAGTACTTTTTAGTTGTTTAATTACTTGAAAGTAAGAATAGTCATTCTAAATATTCATGAAACGCCTATAAATGTAAATCTGAATGTGCAGCGGGCCGACGCACCACAGCGATTGAATCCGGTGTCCTTTATTACGGCAGACAGTGTGTCACGTTAGAGAGTTTTGATTGATACAAATTATTTCACTTAAGTAAGAAGAAAATCTGAATGTGATGAATACACCGAAAACAAGCAAAGCGTGGTTAATCAGCAAAATATCCAATTTCGGCCAATTAAAAAAAGTCATATTTCTGTATCTTTTTCATCTGTTTTGATCAAAGTCATTATTAATTCATAGTACAAACCAAAACGAAAGTGATCTCCACTGTATTGTATTTCGATAACGTAATCATTCTTCCCCAAAAGTTGCCCTGTGTAAAAAGGGCGGTATCGACAACTCAAACTACAGTTTCATCAGAATTCAAGGCATGAGAAAGTTACCTAAAAATTACTAATGTGTAATTTTTTTGATCACTCAAACGCTTTAAACCTGTGGGCGTGCGTGAAGCAGGGTCAAGCAGCGTACCGGGTCTTCGCAGTAAGGCGCGGAAAGCGTTGAATAAAGCCACTTGATTAGTACTATTCTTATTTAGATTACTCCAGAACGCTCATGCAGGATTAGTCACTAAAGCGGAGCATACATTACTGTCCTTTAGTTTTGATTTACCACGCGTTATAGATTTAATTTCGATACTATGACTAATTATCACACACATACACACACACACATATATTAGAGTACATGTACTGTCTGAAGTCAATCGCCATTATGTTAGAGTTCTACATTTCCAACAACTAGTGAAATGAATCCTGCTTTTAATCGACAACAAATAAAATTTTACAACTATTTTAAAGAGTAGTTGTTACTGAATATTAGCACACACCATTTAAAACTATCGGAAGTCAATCAAAGTCAAGTATTATGTATTATTGTAATTGTTTCAACGTCTTCACCCGGGTTGTGGAATTTTCACCGCGGTATCAAAACGGATGATAAAGGACGTGGCGTTCATCAAGTGTAATCAACGTTTTAGTAATGAAAAGGCGACATCACTTAGTTCTTTAAAAGTTGACAAAGAATTAAAGCATTTCCTGTTGTGATATGCCCTTATCTTTACCAGGCCAAAACATTTTATTATATAACCTTGAAATTGCTTTATTAACTCCGACGAGAGTTTCGTGTACAGAAAACCTAATAACAGAGTATCCAAAATATTTTATCACTACTTCTCTCCAAATCCGTTTGCCCAAACGTCTTAGAACTGGCAGTTTATTATCTTACTGAAATATTCCCAAGTCATTTATCTTTCATGAGGTAGCTTTTAATAATCTGTGGCTTGCGGTGGTTCCCAGCTTGCTGGACCAATCTTTTCCATTGTTTTTTTGTTATAGAAACGGCCGACAATACAAAGAGCAAACCGGCTGCCTTAAGAGTCACATTTGCGTAGGATAGATAACCAAACACGCGCTCAAACTACAGACGGCCTCATATTATGTGGAAGTTATAGTGTTCGTAATGCCAAAAATGAGGACTTTCTGTACTGTGGTGTTTTCCCTGACTCTTTGCAGTTTGCAAAGTTTCTGTTTGCCACTGACACATAAGAAAGGTTAGTAGAAAACCGTTTTTGTATAAGCCATACAGGTCTCGCTCGATTTGCAGCTGCCTCAATCACTTGGCTTCAAAAATCAATAGTTGTGATGAAGTTTTATGTCAACGTTTGTCAGCAAGATTATGCTAGTTTAATTTTATACTGCCGGTTTCTCGTGCTGTCAAGTAATTCGCAACTTCTAATTTTACTTCTAATGACGCATTATAAACAATCCTAGACGCATTTTGATCAATGCAAAGAAGCTTTTACAAAAGAAGTACTATTTCGACAACGGAAAAATGTACTATGATTTTTGTACTATGTATGTCATTACTTTCGCTACATAAAGTTGAACACACTGCGAGTAATGGTTAACTGGAGTCTAATGTATGTCGCAAATGTTCCCCAGAGTTTCGTTAGCGAGAGAAAGTTCCGATTATTAATTGAGTTAGATTCATGATCACACGATATAAAGAAAACACTAGTTTTGAATTCATTAATTTAGCCATTTTAGGATGCGGTTTTAGTAAGAGTATTACTGTCTTGATAGTATGGTAAATTTACAAATTATCTCAAATCTACATTGACAAAAAAAAATTATTTCACCTCACTTAATGCCCTGCAAAAACATTATCACATCCGCATCGAAAACAACTAAATGTATTTCAGCTATTTTGCCTCTACCGCTGTGAATATCTTTGGGAAACTTTCAAGGTCGACTTGGTTGGTAAACGGCTCTGTGTTGATTTGGAGCTACATTTATTTCCTTCTTAATAAAATAACTGGGTTTCAATATTCAAAGTTCAGGAAAATCGGAGAGCACTAAATTCGTGTTCGAATTTGCATACATGCAAATTCGTGGTGAGTTGTAGAAATTAAACTCCACAGGAACTGTGGTTATAGGCACCACGTCAGAATTTTAGACCTCGTTTACACTAGTCTACACCGGATAACTTTCGTACCGTTATAGGAACCATAGCCGATAGGCCGTTAGTTTACACGAGGAACGCTGTTGTCGGCACAATTTTTCTGTCAAATAGAACGTGAGACGCAACTACGTCACATATCGGATAGGTTTTCGTGCCGCGAAATATGCCAATGTCATGACATTGATCCGGAAGTGAGAAGGCCGAGGATAGCACAGAACTAGCGTTCCAAGTGTAAACGAACGGCCTATCCGCTATCCGGTATAGTGTAAACGACCTGTGACGACTTGGCATTGTTCCTATTTACACTGCAACGCCGCAACGAAATGAGTGTCGGCACGAAATCCTATCCGATGTAGTGAGGCCGTCATACTGGCTAACTAATGACGCCGAAACTAAGTGAGCGTCTCTTTTCCATTCCTCTGTAGGCATAAAAGGCCACAGATATAAGTTGGTATAAGTTGCATGTGCTGCCAAATCCTAAAATGCGCCAGGTTTTCGGGAGCAGCATGTGACATGTAGCAAAGGTGTTTTGCCAGTTACAACTTGGAAAGTAACCGCACGTGCATTCTAACTTTTACAAATAATCACGCGAGTGTTTATTCTAACTATTTTATTGATAGTTCCGGTGTTGCAAAATAATTATTTCTTGAACGAAACCACAATGTGGCCATTTAGGGTTCAGGTCAGCACTTTATTAGTTGCATCGGTATTTTTAAAAATGCGATTTTGCCAGCTGCTGCAGAGATGTTCCATTGTCCTTTCAACGTACAAGGCACATCTATCCAGCAAGACTCTTGGTACTGGCAAAGTAAACCAAAGCAAAGTTACTAGTAACTGCCGAAGAAAGAACAAGCTAAAATCTAGTGAGTGTGAACTATGCCGCTTTTCAGTCACAACGGGAAACAAGATAGTGACGTAGAACAGAAAATCAATTCAAAGATTACGTAACGGAATGTCATATAATAATACTGAGTAATAATAATAATAATAATAATAGTAGGGCCTATTTTATGAGGCAATTTTTCTTACAAAGCAATCCATGTTGCCGATAGGTGTCAGCACTCACAGCTTTTGCGGCAATTTGAAGCGGAATTCACTACTAATATTATCTTCTATAATCTAGTCTAGCTAGCACATATAACATCTCTATCTTCTTTTTATTTGTTAGTTTCCATTTCTCTCCTTTGACTGTTTCAGTTTCCAAAACAGACAAAGTTCTTTTCTATCACCATCTTTATCTGCTATTTTTGGGTTGTTGGCGCACGCGACGATTGTCAAAAGAACGACACTGATTGGCTCCTTAACAAAAAATTGCAACCGATCTCGCAACGTTGCGATGTATATGTTACACACCGCAACCGATCTCTGCAACTTGCCTAGCAATTTTTTGTTGAGAAGCAAGTTGCAGAAATGTCGGATGCTACATACCCAATTTGTTCTGCAACCGCTACTCTCGCAACGGCGTATCACTGAAAAATTCCAATATTTTACAACAGACCTTTCATTTCCTTTCATTTCACTGAGTAGACAATGCAGCTTAAGGAAATTTCAGTGCGCTGATACAAATTACATTCTTTATCAATTATCTATTTACAGGCATAAATCTGCGATGTATTCATATTGGTTGAAAATTAAGCATAGATCAATGAATACCAGCTTAAATCCAGTTCTCTTTGTACCAAAACACAAAACTGGCGTCTTTTGTGATGGTTTCTCAAAATATAAGTTGCAATTTGCGGAATTGAAGGATGGCTATGCAGAAGCCAAAATGTAGAAAAAGTCGATTTAATCGTATTTGGAAAAATACCCTTATTTTTAAAAGATGGTTAATAGGCACAGTTTAAGAAATTGGCATTAAGAGTATTTGGAAAAGTCTGAGCTTTTCTACCATAGCTCATTCAAATCTTGTTCGATGGAGTTGATTAAAGCCTTAGAGTTGAAAATAATAAAGGGGAAGTATAGAAACTGAAAATCGTGCAAGTTGCTTGATTAATTGAGCTGAAAGTAATACCCTATAGATGTCTCAATATGGTCTGACCCATTATGGTCCTTTCCTGTTGTGTTTCAATTCATATTTGCACTGTTCCAAATATTGAGCCACCACTGAGCAGTGATTTATTAACTCGGCACCTGCAAGGAAAATGCTATTTTTGGCTTCTATATCGTAAGGCCAATGAAAACAGAAACAGCGTGAAACTCATATTAGTTCCTATCTTCGAAATGTTTGCTGTATTGTTAAATATCACAGGGACTGTTATAAAGTATTTGCAGTTTGTCAGGCATAATGCGGAATATGGCCGGCAAGATTGTAAAACTAGCTGCCAGTCTTAGGCTTAGCTAGAAAAATCAGGATATTTTTGGAATGTTTCGACGATCAGAACGTTTTAGAAATATGTAGAGTCTTATCAATTTTGAGATTGTTTTTATAGAAAATGTGAAATAATTAGGGAAACGCCTGTTTTGAAGAGAGAATTAGTAGCTCTTGGGTTATATTTTGAATAATCTTAAAAATTATTACAAGTTCATTCAAATAATAGTTCGATGTTATATAGTTGTAAATGGAGTTTGCGACGTCAAAATGGACTGAGAAATTTTACCCAAACATGTTCCAAAATTGTTTCAAAAATGTTTTTCCTCGTGCTGGCGATTTCCTCCACTACTAATAGTAGTACTTTGCCAAAATTCTGACGATTTCATAAGATATAAGGAGATCTTGGAAAACATTTTGAAATGTTTAGAGAAAACTTGAGGTTTCTTAGAATTTTATGCTCGGAAAGTTTTTCGGCTTGGTCTTCCGCCTCTTCACCACTTTAACATAATTTAGAGATATGCATAGGACCATGCTTGCTGCCAATTGTGGAAGTTCTAACTGAACAAGACTGATTCGAGTTAAGTCCTTAATTAAGGGTCTAGAATGGATAATTCAGTTCACATAGTCAATACTCAGCGATTTTGTTTGTCTATTTTTCCCTTCGAATTTTGTATGTGCACCATCTTGAAATGTGGCGTACTTATGCCTAGTGGCAAGGTTTTCCCTTGTTCACAAATATTGTATTGAACACTAGTAGAGTTTGACACTGGACCAGCCTGCATTACATATGGAAATCGCGGAATGTAGGTAAACTTAATCGTTCAGCGTTGTCTCTGTGATAAACTGTCGATATGGAGTAACACAATACCGAACATTTATTCGAGAGTAATGGTGTTGTCCACCTGAGGTTCCTTTCAGTAATCACTGTCAGTATCGGCAAATTGGTACTTAAGATATGAATACACCAAAAACAATGTTTGTATTTCTTCATTCATTATTCTTACTTGTTTTTACTTTATAGCAACCAACTTCGATATGTATTTCGACGTTCTGGAAAGACAATTGAAGAACAAAGCAGACCCGCCTCACCACGATGAAAAAGAAAGAGAATTCCAAACTCCTTACGACGATGAAAGGAATGAAGACTACCACGCTCCCCACCCTCCCCACGAAGATGAAAACAAAGAAGACTTCCACCCTCCTCACGACGATGAAAAGAAGAGAAACTTCCACCCTCCTCACGACGAAGAAAACAAAGAAGACTTCCACCCTCCTCACGACGATGAAAAGAAGAGAAACTTCCACCCTCCTCACGACGATGAAAACAAGAAAAACTTCCACCCTCCTCAGGACGATGAAAAGAAGAGAAACTTCCACCCTCCTCACGACGATGAAAACAAAGAAGACTTTCACCCTCCTCACGACGATGAAAACAAAGAAGCGTTTCACCCTCCCCACGACGATGAAAACAAAGGAGACGTCCACCCTCCTCACGACGATGAAAGGAAGAGAAACTTCCACCCTCCTCACGACGATGAAAACGAAGAAGACTTCCATCCTCCTCACGGCGATGAAAAGAAGAGAAACTTCCACCCTCCTCACGATGATGAAAACAAAGAAGACTTCCACCCTCCTCACGATAAGGAAAAGAAGGAAGCCGTCCACCCTCCTCACGACGATGAAAAGAAAGAAGACTTCCATCCTCCTCACGACGATGAAAATAAGAGAGACTTCCACCCTCCCCACGCGGACGAAAAGAAAAGAAATTTCCACCCTCCTCACCACGACGAAAACGACGAGGACTTCCACCCTCCCCACCATGATGAAAACAAGAGAAACTTCCATCCTCCCCACGATGATGAAAAAAAGAGAAACGTCCATCCTCCTCATAACGATGAAAGGAAAGAAGATTTCCACCCTCCCCACGAGGATGAAAAGAAGAGAAACATCCATCCTCACCAAGACGACGAAAGGAAGGAAGACTTCCACCCTCCCCACGAGGATGAAGAGAAGAAACATTTCCACCCTCCTCACGACGATGAAAACAAGGTAGATTTTCATCCTCGTCACGACGATGACTCATTGTCTGAGGATGATGATGAATCTGATACCTACGAGGATGCGGGTCTTCCGTTTTACCTTAAAGCTGCCGCTCTGCCTTTTGACGACGCCGAGAAACGTGCTGTGAAAAATGAAAAACAGGACTGGATACAAAGGGGCGACGTGGATGACAACCTCTATAAAGACTATTAAGAAAGACGTAAGTATATATTTGAATTCTAACCTCAATATTTGGTAAAAATAATGGCTGCATTCGTTTGGGATAGGTTGAAATAGTTTTTCTCAGCAATTCGACTATTCCAAGGACTCTGGTTGTGATAGAATAGGTCCCCAACAAACGCACCCTGCCTTGATTTATTGTCAAGAAAAGTTTCTGACGACGACGTCTTATAAGGATGAAGACTTTTACAAACGTCTTTCGCCTATTTAATCCATCGGCTTTTTAGCAAATGTTATGACAAAATTGGTTTCGTTTTCAACAAAAAATGTTTTCTATATCATGCGTTGCAACTCTCATGTTATCGTTTAAAATGTAGTGGAGCATCAAATACCAAGCATCAAGTACCGATTGTAGGTTACAGTGCACTTTCTATATTCTCATGATAAATATTTCCGATATGCTCTGAAACGTACATCGCATTCTAATGATATCAAAAGTGATATTCGCGTACTTTTTACGTTGTTTTTGTTTGCTCAGAGTACCTAGTCCAGTTGGTTGTGTTCAACTGCACAGTCTAAAGGAACTGTGTTCAATAAATTTAACATTTACATGCCAGGGAAGAACGTCTATAATGTCCCAAGAAATCTTCCGAAAGATTTTTTGTCTGTCGTAATTAAAGTATATATTTTCATACACTTCTGGCTGTCGTGAGTGACAGTGAGTGATCGGTTCTTATTTTCAGCAGAGATGCTTTTGATTGGAGGGCATTTCTTGTCTTGAAAATGACACTACTTTAATTACATTAGTTTGTAAACTGTGGGATTATTTTCGGCTGATTTTTTTGTCGGGAGTAGTTTGTTTTGGAATGTTTTGGGTTATTTTTTCATGGGGGAGGGGCTTATTAATCGGGGTTATCTTGGACACTAACATTACGTCATCACACCGATAAAAACGTAGTAAAAACGTAGAAAGTAGGAGATTAACCACGCAATGCCCTGCTTAACAAATCCCTGAGGTTTTATTCTCAGATAGATAATCGCCAGGGATCATAAAAACTTGAGTTACTGATTCTAAGATCTTGACATGCTATAATAAGAACTATTTTATATATGTTTAACTAGTTAGAAATTGGTGTGTTGCTTAATCCTTGGGATGCTGTTTGAATCACACTAAACACAGGTCTGTTATCAAGGGCACTATTGTATAGAAACATTTCATATGACCCCTGTATTCTCTCTTGAGTATTTCGAGGAAAGCTATTACTAGTAGGAACTCAGTTCATTAATTTTCCTCGAAATATTTCTTCAAAATCAAGTTGCATATTGCCTGCTCGCGTTGTCCTGTATGTTTTCTTACCAGCATTTGTACTAAATAGCATTGAATAAATCAATGCCTAGCCTATCATGAAAGTGAGCGCTTATAATTTTCCTTAGATTCCTCTCAGACAAACAAGTCTCATTGCTTCAAAATTCCAGTTCTGTTGTAGGAAAATCAAACTACTACTGATGTAAATTAGAATGAATGATTGAAACATTGACTACATAAAGTGATAACGAATTGTCGAGTTGTAGGTGAACTGAAGCGTCATAATATCATTCCTCTCAAACAATAAAGGGTTGGCTTAGTGTTCCATTATCAAGAAACAAAATGGTTGTAATGGAAGCTACATAGAAATTCATTGTTTTGGATTGGATTGTTTTCCATTGAGATATGGTAACACTTACTAAAGTTTTCCGGGAAAACGGGAAAAGCTGTGGAAACACTGTTTCGGCTGGTGCTGCGACAGCTCTTTCTTGTTCTCCCAAACTTGCATTCGTGATACCATAACTCGATGAAAACACGGTAATGTTTTCTATTTCTAAATGTATGATCTTGCAAAAGAAGAAATGTAGGTTTCAAATAGATAATTCACCTACATTTTTGTCAGTAAAATATTCATGTGAAGTTATACTTTACACACAGATTCCATGCTTAGTTTTGCGATCAAGAAATGTCGGTTTAATATATTAATCAGCAGTATTATGGTCTATCATCGTCATTGGTTTCATGCAGAATGTGCTTAATAAATACTTTGTTTGATCTTCGCAGGGTGTCAGAGCTGTGCAACCAATGTTAAATCAGATGACGTCTGATCAGTGGACCCTTGCATCATTTCGAAATACTACAAATGTTTCAGATCTGCTTCTGTTTTTGGCAGGATGTTTAATTAAGAGGTTCTGTGTGACTTTCAACGCTTTTTTAACTAATTCGATTGTGAATTTGTTCTGGTTTACATGGCAACAAAGTTAGTAGAGTATGCTATAGAACTTATTAGAACATTGCGATTTAGACTTAGCAAACACTGAAATGTATGAAATGTGATGTTAAATATATGTTGCTCAATAAATGTACAACATTGAGTCCACATGCATTTGCGCCCGCCCAATGAAATGGTAAACGACTGATGAAGCTAAACCCAGAAATGCTTCACCAAAACGTGTGATAACGTTGTGTTTGAGTGTCTACACCCATGCCTACATTCCATATAGCCTGCTTCATACTAGCGACTCAAGGCGCAAGCACAAGCGCAAGGACCTTCACACTAGAACGCAAGAGACACAAGAAAAGAGCATACTCATGCGCCCTCAAGCGCAATCGCAAGAGCAAGACAAGCACAAGAAAAACAACATTTTTTCTTGCTCGTGCTCTTGTGCTTACGTTTTCTCGCTTTACACTAGATTTTTCTTGTGTTGCGATTGCGCTTGCGCTTACGTCGCTAGTGTGAAGCAGGCTTTAGAGTTTCTAATTTCCAAACTCATGCTCCTGCTCGTGCTCCTGCTTGTGCTTGTGCTTGTGCTTGTGCTTGTACTTGTGCTTGTGCTTGTAATGCATAAATTTGTTGTTTGGGTAACTGGGTGACAAGGAGAGCACTTCATGATTGCTATTCTTGAAAGTATGTCCATAGTCGTTTGATCAATAATTTATTTTTAATGACACTGCATGAACTGCGATGCAACCATATCCTATCCTAAAGTACATGTAAATTATTCTAACTGTTAATTACAAGGTAAATTATTTCTTACACTTTTCATTAAACAACGTAAAATGCGCCCATATTACGCCCAATTGTTCCCAAAATTAGGGTAAGTCTCATTTTAGCTTGACAACATTATTTTATTTGCTGCCCGTGTCCAATTCCAGAAAAATAAAACCAAATATTGCAATCTTAAATTGACTTAAATTACCTTTTCTTTACCACTTTACAAGAAAGAAAACATATGCCATACACTATACATTCCGAAAAGGGTTTAGTTTCGGAAATTCTTATTTCTTTCGGTATATCTGATTTGTTAATGACCTTGTTTGATTCACTGCTGATTCACTGCTATATAAATACAAATGAATTGACTGAGTATTAATGTAATACGCGCTTTAATCTTCTCTGATGTTACCTCACAGAGACAACATCAGATTGACATGTGAGTGTGAGCAGTTCTGTTCCATTCTGAGTGGAAGGACAATCCCTACTCGATGGGTTTGTTAACACCTAATGAAAACGTCGGAAAATTCCATACATGTAACAAGATCTTTGTTTTCTCCATTCCTGTCAGGTTTAAAATGGATGTTAAAGAGATGACTCCATTTCGAATTGCAGTCAGCATGTACCAGAGTTAAATGCTTGTTTAATTGAAATCGCTCATTTGTGTATTTGGATTTCAACAACCCTTTGTCACTTCAATATACCAGGAGCAGATTATGATAATATTGCCCCGGGAATTGAACAATTTTTGCATGCTATAAATATTTCAAAATTCCGCTTTGAAGCAACTGTTATTACTAGCGCTGATTTTGCAGTGTATGCAATGCAAGATTCCCATAGTAATCTCCTAAGCCACGATTATTATTTGCAAGATTGCCTTCTTTCAATAATTATTTATAAGTTAAATTAATTGAGTTATTCGAGACTCGTAATAAAATAGTCAAAAATACTAATCAGATAAGACGACTTGAAAGTCGAAATACAAAATCAGCAGAAAGCACTAACATGTTTTATCAAAGTGGAACTTCTAAGTGCAAAGGGAAAAACTGTCCTCAATAATTTCGTTAGTAGGTTAGAATGAGTTCGAAATATCCAATGGTGAGAGTTCGGATATCAAATCACGATGTTCACAGTTTAAATCTTCTAAAGATCTGGCTCTTTTTTGCTCTTATCATCCGACCTCTCTTGCAGCAGGCGGCTGAGCAGTAGGTTGGGCAAGTTGCCCTAGCAAGACAGCCAACAGCACATTGACTTGGGTTTGGCATGGGAGGAAGACCATATGGAGGTGACTCGGGAACAGCAACAGGCATGCTCACAGCTACTGGAGGCATTCGGATTACCATCGGTGCTCCTGGGTACATAGGGGGGAAGATCTGGGGCTGAGGTCCAGGTAGTTTCTTGGGAGTCTTAGCAGCCTTTTTGGCTCCTTTCTTTCCTTTCTTGGCGGATGCCTTAGCTTTTGGAGCCGGGCATGGAACGCTTGGTGGAGGGCCACAAGGATTGAATGGGCTTCCATAGGGAGACGGAGCCCCAAATGTTGGAGGGGTGTACGGACCGTATGCGGGCATCGGAGGCATTGGAGGAGGTACTGGAGGAAGCATTGGGGGAGGCATTGGCGGCACTCCCATTGGCGGAGCGCACGGATTGAATGGCGGGGGACCACAAGGGTTGGCACCAAACGGGCTGCCAAATGGAGATGCTTGGCCATAAAGATTCAAACCAAGCTGACTTGGTGGCCGTGAGGGAGCTTTACTCTTGCTCTTAGCTTTGGCATTCTTTCCTTTCTTTTTGGCAGGTGGCTGCGGGGCACATGGGTTTGCCAATGTTGGTACACATGGGTTTGCAAGAGGTGGTAAAAAGACTTGTGGTGGAATAGTCATTCCATAGAGGCTTTGAAATTGAGGCGCTGGAGGTGCCGCTGGGGCCTTCTTTGCAGCAGCCTTGCCTTTCCCTTTCTTCTTGGGAGCAGGCTTTGGCAGGCAAGGTTGAGCCAGTGATGGTGTGCATGGGTTAAATGGGTTGGGCATAAATGGGTTCTGTGGCATCATTCCAATGGCAAGGCCCATTGGTGGCATGGGGGGCATTGGTGGAGGGCATGGAGGAGCCGCACAGGGGTTTGCTGGTGGAAAAGGTAGCCTAGGTGGAAGTAGAGGCCTAGGGGGCATTGGTGGCGGGCATGGAGGGGCAGCACAGGGATTTGCTGGAAGCATTGGGGGCATTGGGGGCATTGGAGGCATAGGTGGCATAGGGGGCATTGGTGGAGGGCATGGAGGAGCAGCGCATGGGTTTGCTGGAAGCATAGGGGGCATTGGAGGCATTGGTGGCATTGGGGGAGGGCATGGAGGGACGGCACATCGGTTTCCAGCTTTCGGAAGGACTGGAGGTCTGGGAGGGAGAACAGGGGGAAGCATAGGGAACATAGGAGGCATCGGTGGGGGGCATGGAGGGGCAGCACATGGGTTTGCTCCAAAAGGACTCAATCCAAAGGGGGACTGAGCAGGTCTCTGGGGGAGAACAGCACGTTTACCAAATTGGGGTGGTAGGCAAGGATTTAATGCGGTTGGAACACATGGGTTACCAAATGGAGGTGGTTGTGGAGCAACTGGTGGAGGAGCGCATGGGTTGAGTGGAGGTGCACCGCAGTTGGGAATGATCGTGGGCCGTTGGCCATATTGATTGGATCCGAAGGAGCTGAATGCAAATGGTGGGCCACCACCATAGCTGCCTCCATAAGAACTCACCGCAGCTTTGGCCTTCTTTGCCTTCTTACCTCCCTTCTTCTTCTTCTTTTTGCCGTTGCACAGAGGGGGGAGGCACGGGTTTCCATAACTGCCGTACCCAGCTGCGTAAGGACTAGAACCCAAAGTGGCGCCATAAGGGACGCCATAAGGCGTACCAAATGGCTGCGCTGGGGGAGGTGGGGGAGGATAGAAAGAGCCTGGTTGTGCAGGAGCGATCTGGTATGGAAGAGGGTTATTACAATTGGTGCCGGCACACACTGAACGAGCTTTTCCATTTTTAGCCAGAGGTACGCGGATGGTAAGCGGTCGTCTGCCCAATGCTGGAGGGGTACATGGGTTTGTCGTAGATCTTACGCAGGGAGGCGCGGTGAAGCTGGGTTGCTGGGCATACGGAGTGGCCTGACCATAAGGAGTGGCCTGAGGATAAGGAGTGGCCTGACCATAAGGGCTGCATGGTGCCTGGCCGTATTGGCCACACGCTGGTGCAGCTGCAGCTGCTTTCTGCTGTTTCACGTTCGGTATCGTGAGGTGTTTGGGTGTCTGTGGTTGTCCGAATGGGCTGGGAGCTGCTCCGAAGGCTGGAGGAGGGCAGGGTGGTTGCTGTGGTGCTCCGCAGGGAGATGCACTGGCTCCATAAGGAGATCCATACGGGCTTGGTTGCTGAGGAATGGGGCTGGGGCTGCCGTACGGAGAACCAAAAGGTGACCCGAGTGATGAGCCACAGCAGGTAGCAGGACACGGCGGTGCGCATGAGCCGTAGCAGCTTGGGACACTGCAGGCGGCCTTGGCAGCCTTGGCAGCGGCTGCAGCAGCGATGGCCTGGGTCAGACCTGCTGGCTCTTGACCTACGTATACAAGAGTTAGCAGTTTAGATAACAAGTCCAAGTGGTGGATTCGTACAAGCTACGGACACACGTTCTACAGACGCTTGCAATACAATATTTGTGAAATCAATCAGTCTTATTGTGGTCCTTGTCCTTGTTGTATGTCATCATCGCAACAAATTGTCAAATTCGACATACTTCAAACAGGCATACACATCCACACTATTTCCGAAATTTGTTTTACGAGATTTCATTCGTTTCGCGGTCTCAAAGAATTGACAATTCTGTATTTATTTTTATTATATGACAACTCTGATTTCTAGGGCCAATAACCAAATCACGCGCTCTGATTGGCTGAAACTTAGGTC
>JANVCJ010157362.1:0-14829 GCA_026413505.1 Epizoanthus ramosus
TTTATTTATATTCCGCAAATAAAACTTTCCACGAGTCCAACACATAATTTTGTATGACTCAAAAAATATTATAACAAAATTAACGGCCCCCCCCCCCCCTCTCGATGTTCAAATGGATGGACCCTCCTGAACAACCTCGGTGTCCTGACAGAAAAATTAACTTGAGAACAAGTTCATTATTTTATAGTGTTTGTGTTGAGTTTTTTTTCGTAAAACTTTAATATTAAATAGAAGCCAGTCTGAAAGTTGCATAACAGTGGACTATACTAATTACCATCTTCAGTCGATTTTGGTCAAGAAATTGCAATGTATTGTTGAAAACGACAAATACATCTGGAACATTTTGTACAGTTTATCTCTGCTTGTTTTGTCGTTCAACATTTAAAGCAAATATTTTGGGGCAAAGCGATCCATTTTCACGGTTTTATAGTGTTTTTATTCCAATTATTTCGATCTTATCTTCTGCCGGTTAAACGATAGAATTGAAGATACTGATGATTTGATCAACCAAAAGCTTATATGTTTGTCACTCAGAGCAGAAGAACAATCCTTTATAGCGTTAGAAATGCTCAGTTCAAATCTTCCACTTTTACAGCAATTTATCGACTTTTCGTTGATTCATCCCGTTAATATCTGGCCTACTCTGGGACGATCGTTTCTACCGGAGATTATCTGCTGGTCGCTTGCTTATCTGTATATAACTTATGTGTCATGTATAATCAAATCGTTAGAAAATTCGGAGGGCGTTGCGTTTTAAATCAGATAAAGCAGTATATATAATCCTAACTCCCAATGATAAGCAACTCGAAACAGTTTGATAAAATCTAATTCACGTGTAATTTGAATATGACAGACAATCTTATAGAACCTGTGTTATTAAGTTTGGTGCCACAGATCTTGACTCTGGAGGCTGTAAGACGCGAGGCAATTGTATTCAGTTATTGGGTATACATGTTTACGTATTTCAAGTTTGATTTGATGAACCAGAAAGCCCCAGTGACAAGCGCGAATCCTTGTTCATCACTGAAACATTGTTTTTTTTTGTTCCCAAATGTTTTTTTTATCATATTTTAAACCTCGAACATGACAAATCTTTTGATTCCAGTATAAATAGCATCTTAAAGTGACGCGGAAAACCTAACTAAGTTATCCGAACTTTAATATTCTCTTTGATCATCACGTGGTCCTCGATTGCAACTCGCCTGTCTCCTGTAAATTGTATTTCAACGTCCTTGTCTGGCAACACAGTGTCTCGTATTATCGCCTCCTACATCCAGTTTAGACCACGTTGATACAAGTTGACTCGGTGACCCAGTGAAATTCAAGACAATCAGTGAGAAATTAAGAAACCCAGGTACGTGGCTTGCAAGCTCTAACTCCACTTAAAAATTCATCACCGTCCTAATCTTTTCGCAATCAGGGCATCTAGCAGTTTTAAAATGAAGGGTTTGTTATCAACATTAATTGAAAACAAAAAGACTTCAATTATACTTACTACGCGTACAGATTGATCAACTTAATAGAGAAATTGTGTTCTTTATAAAGACTGGAGTAGGAAGTCAGTGTTGCAAGTTTTTGTGATTATCGCTAAAACAGCTACAATCTTCATATCTGTCATCACTTAAGTTTTCTGCTTCTTCAAGCTTAAGTACTTTGTCGGCAGTATTGCTGTATCAGCTTTCTTTATCGCTGTGAGATTTTGATAGTTGTAGCTAAACGAAATAAACTAAAATAGAAGCTATTAAACGATTTAGAATTATTAACGCAATATCGTATTTCCGTCGACTTTAATCGCACTTTAGTTTCAGAATTTCGATACTTGTGGGTTGATTGTGGCGTATTAGTGCCCACATGGGCTATGGAATGGAATTCTGCGAGTCCACGTCAACTTTATATTCACTTTGTATTCAATTATTGTCATTTCGAAGTGAAACTTTTCCTGAGCAAGAATGGGGAACTCTGTCCAAATCAACGTTACTGTAGTATATACTTTATCCATGCTTAGTTTTGTCAGGGTTTTGAACACGGTTTCAGTTGGAGGTTTTTTACTATAATGTCTACAATTACAGGGAGAATAAGATGGGAACCGAAAGGCGTAGTATAGCATGCATTGTTTCTCTTATATGATAGGGTTCCGACTAAAAGTAATTCCTCTTCAGGCTACATCCGGCCATGTGGCAAGCAGTAATGTTTAAATACCTGACCTATTCTGAAATACACAATTCTCTACCGTACCAAATATTTCCTGATCTTTCAACAAGAATGTCAACTCTATCATCAATAACAAAAAATTTGTTTGTTCAGTGACCAAGAACCAATAATAAAGGGCAAGAAAAGAAAATTTGAGAAAATGCAAGTCAAACGACAGTGGCGATATTAATGACTCCCATTATTAAAACACTTGGGCTCAAGTGGACCATGGGTGCGTCGGGCTACTTAACTCTGGGTCGCATTTCCTGATGTGATAATGTTGGCTTGTTCTGCAGGAGATACGATGTGTTTTCAGATACATCACGCTTAACTCAGTTTTCTTGCAGGAATTGGCTGAAAGAAGATCCGTGGAACTTTTCCTGTGCAAAAATATAAAGTGAAATCCCATACTTGACAGAGAGGTAAGATAGATTAACCTCTGATATACTGTTAGCGTGTAGTACTGATTCGAGTTTGAGAGGCGAAATGTTTGAACTGAAGTTTCCCAACATTTTTTGGGACGATCTCTAGGGATTTCGCTCTCTCTGTTTTCGGAAAAGGCACCGCAGACATTCTGGCGCGGGTCAGTTTGTTGCGTTTGTTCAAGACACAAGAACCGGTTTAATGGGAGACAAAGCGTTGAACAAAAAGGGAGGTTAGTAAATTATTGAAAGATCCTACACAAAAAAGCTCTGATTGTAATGACTCGATCAATTTAATCAAACTTGCATCTTAATTAAATTGCCAAAGGAGGTTGGCAGACTTGCAAATTTCGAAAGCAAACAAAGTGCGCCACACTCCAAAGTCATATACAACGATGTGATTTTTATAAATCATGAGATATTACGGTTTTCGTTGAGAAACAACCATATCAACAACCAGCGTAAAGTAATATTAGTGTTAGAACGCGAAAACACTTACTTTCTCAAATTCCTGTTTTTATTTAAAAACATATTTTGACTGCAAACGCAAACACGTTTGCTTGAGGATTGTGTTACGAAGGTAAACCTGTGCCTCAGCCTTTCAAAACAGTGGTCAGCTCATCACGACATATAATCTACTTGTTGACAGACTTTTGTGCGCAATTTCCCTGTAGTGTATTTTTAATAAAGACCAGTGTTTTCGTTTTATAGTTTCATTACACCACAAAACATACAAGGGTTTGTCTAAGTTTATCGATAACTTCTCGTTTTTGTTTGACAACATGGCGAACTGTTGTCGCTCGTCATGAGCAGGTAGATCCGGATCAGCGATCAAAAAGGGTTCTAAATCACTCCAGTGTCAAAGACGTGACTAGCTCGCTCTCTCAGACTTAGGTTTTGCTTACACTTCAAATTTAAATATGCTAATTCATGAGCTATTGACATTTTTGACTGGTCGGACAGTATTCGGACGTTTTTGCCTCAAAGAGTTTTTGATCCGCCACGGTTAGAGGCCGTTAGAATACAACCGCAGAACCAAAACGAATTGGAAGGCTCCATACTGCCTGAACAGGAAAGCAGTGATCCCGGATTGAGGTAACAATTCTGTGATTGTTTTGTAGACAATGGTACTAATGTCACTAGTGCTGGTTTTACTTTATCTAAACGGTTTGTGTGTATATCGTATGCGTGCCGGCCTGGACCAATTCTGACGTTGCTAGACCCGCGTCATGGAACCTAACTAAAATACTTAAATAGAGGCTATGAAAATTGGCTAAGATGGTCCTCAAAGCAACAAGTGCTCTTCAAATTCGACTTAGGCGTGAGGACACCCAGCGCAAGATACACATTCATTTAAGAGTATTCACCCAGCAGAGGATGAATCAGAAGAAGTTCAGGTTTTTGTTTAAATACAAGAGCAAGATAGTGTGGTCAGTTTCACGCATTCACAGGGTAATGTGTACCCACTCTTAATTAATTGCCTTGTAAACTTTGATGTGTTTATGAGGTGTGAAAACCAAAGACCTCTTATAAAGTCCACACAGTCACACGCACGAGTGTGGAAAGAAGTTGGAGTTTTGATCACCTGTAGCTGTAACGATAACTTGTGGCTGATTGAATAAGTGCGGCCCCACATTGGCCTCGCAGCTCGCGCGCACGGTACGCGAAACAGACACACATGTTTCCAAGTAGCAGTGATAGTTTGTGCTTATCGCTCCAGGCGGTATCCGCTTTTTCCGGAGTTTCCTTTTTAAGAATCATTTTCTGTGTGTTTAGATTTAATGGTTCAACGGGTTTGAAGGCCTTCGCATAATAGAATGTCCTTCAGCACGTGTGTAATAACCAGTCAAGATACTACTACATGCCGCGAATATCTTCGCTAGTTTGTTAAAGATAAGACAACTTTATGCGTGGTCGTGGATTCCCAGAGCCGCGCGGAATGAAGTCTGAGTTTCGCGATCGAACGGGAAGTCGCGTGTTGTGCGGTGTCCTATTGGGTGTTAATCGCCTATAGCTGGTCCGAGTCGCTGTAATGAATTATAATCACACTGCGAGTTTGTCCGTGACAAGTCCACGGAATAATTACTGCTTAATAGTTTTGTTCCAGTGTATTTGAAACAGCCTATCAGAGTTTTGTTAAAAGTCCAGAACCGGGTAGGTAGGTCACTTATACGCTTTCTGCATGACTGTGCACGGCCTAATTGACATTACTCAACGCACAGACTCGTAAAAGTCACTCACTAATAATATAGAAAAGCTATTGTTCAACACGTTTGCACTTGTTGTTAACGCTGTCACTAACGGATGGTTCACTCAGTAGAGACTCGGACAGAACGAAGGAAGATACAGAGGGGATGATGAAAGCGGCATTGCTTTGGCTGTTGGTGGCCGTCGCTGGGAACAAAGTCAGATTTGGTAAGTACTTGGTAGTAAGTTTTGATATTAAACCTATTCGCTTTGTGGGTGCTCGGTTATTTCTCTCGTGGACTTTCTGCGGAAGAAAAATTTTAATCTTGCCCGGTGCTGACGTGCATCAGACTCGGACATGTGGACTCAGCACAACTGCGGAGAGCTTATGCTTTCGATCAGTTATTTCTTTCCGTTTAATCATTCAGTCTCTCCTCGGCCTATCATTTAGATTTAATTTTAGTTATAAAACCTTTGAATGAAATCCAGGTCGCATTTCACTGAAGGCTCTCCTTGCATTTCTGGTTCCGAAATGGTTTGAAACGAAACTCTACTCATAGATCGAGTTATCATCGCCTTAACCTCATTTTAAGTTGCCATCTTTATGAAGTATTTAGCAAATGTTTACATTACTAGTTTTGTATGTTATGAGTTCTCGCTCTGAATGCTATTAAAACACTGTCATGCGGACGGAAATTGACTGTTATATTGACCACATTCAGAGAGTTTCGCTGCTAACACAGCATGTATTAAATACCAATTCCCGAATTAATTTTGACTAGTTACGAATCACTTGGTTTTCTTTAATTTGAAGCTTTGGCATCAAACTCGACGCAAGCTTGCACGTCAGACAAATTTTCTTGCGGAAATGGGCAATGTATTCCCGAGCTGTGGAGGTGTGATGGCGATAAAGACTGCTCCGGGGGACAAGATGAGATAAGTTGTGGTAAGTGTAATTTCAGTCTGTGAAATTTTTTCAATATCCTTATCGATACTAGCTTGGCTCTGAATGAGCTATTAATAGCCCGCGGTTAACAAACCGCGTCCATTACATGACGTTTGCCTTCTACATCGCTTTTCACAATATTACATTCGTTAGAGCCTTCAGAGTTCAGGTCCTCACTGTTTATGCAGTATAATTGCATTGCCATTTCTGAAACGAGTTCAGAATATAAAAAGCATCAGGCCGCGTAACTTACAATTATAATCTATATCTATAGTTATATACTTGATTTTAAAAATAACAATACCACTTACGAGTGCTAATACCTAAATTTATGTAACCACAAAATATGGACCAAAATATTTTAATTTTTGTATTTTCTATTAATTCAATAAAGGCAGCATGAATCGTATCAAAGTTATTTTAGATTTTTTTTGGTGTATTTATTACTACATTGGCACTTGCAGCAATCAATATAAGTAGGCACTCCAGTACAAGAGAACATTTTTGATTAAAGCAGAGCGATCCTAATGTATGAATTGGCCATCAATACCCGTAGCATAAAGAACGGCTTCAAATGTATTTTTTTTCTTGAAACGTAATAATTGACAATTTTGAAATAATGATGATTGAAATGTTTTGAAAATAACTATAGTTCCACTAATTTGCATTTAGCGAAAACAAGTTATTTTTTATGCACTACTAAGTCTAACAATGTTGCAAAGTTGGAAGCTGATTTACACTTCGCAGTATAGGAATTCTAAAACGCACAAAGCAAAATTCAGTTATATTTTCCCAAATTCTTAGTTTTGTAGAAAATGTTTTTGATGTTCTGTATTTATAGCAAAAAGCTGCTGAACAGTGGCATCGCAGCGTGATATTTCTTTAAGACAATAGTTATTTCCGTTACCCGCGGTTGCTATTACAATGATTCCTCGCCTCTTGCTCCCAAGTACTTGTGTAAAGTCTGACACGATTGTGATGGAATTTCATCCTTTGTATCCCCCCCTTGGTGGTAATATTTGTACACGAGTTAATAAAATTTTCGCATGCCACAAACACGACTACCGCTGAGATGTTATTTGTGCTCTTTATAATCGCTAAATGCCGTTTATAGTCGACATAGTTTAAAGTCAAGAGACACTGTCTCGCATGAAATGCGCACACGAGGTTGGAACAAATTGCCATATATAGAAGCCAATACTAAAAGACTTTAATGGGATTTGAATTTAGCCTTGCAGGATCTTCCTTATATGTCAAATGTACTTGCTCTAATCCACTGGACAATTGCCGAAAATATTACCGCAAATCCAATACAAGACTATCTCGGAGGTTTAAATCGGTTCCAAAATGTATGACGTCATTCTAAGCCATATGTCCTATTCTGCATGCATGACAGTTCATGCGAGTGCTTGTTAATCACTGCCGAAAGTTGACGTGTACAGCCAGTACAAGTCTCTAATCTTTGAATATCAATGTTTTATTTAGGCATATATAACCATATTGCGATCCACATGTCATCATGTCTCGAGCTTGATGATTTTTCTTCACGTGTTCTGTTTTTTCCTGATATAAAAACTTCTGCCACTTCCCTGTCGATGGTCATATGGACGTGCTCATACAATATTGAATACTGTATGCACTTGTAGAGTTTTACCCGAGGCTTTTAGAACGATATTGTCAGTATTTTCTAACAAGTTTACCAGTGTCTTAGGATCCCACTCAAATAATCCGTTCTTGAATATTTGATAAGTACAAACTAGTATTGGTATTCGTTTGTAATTCTGAAACAGGGTACAAAACCCAAAGTGTGACCATTCAAATGAAATCTCTTGATGAGTACATTCTAATGGTGTTATTTTGATAGTTTGTAAATTCAGAAACATAAAGTGGTACTCAGTTATGGATTTTTAGTAGTTTCGTAATCATGTACAGACTGACAATATTGAACAGTCTAAATTGGGTCGAGTATTGCATATTGGTACAATTGTTAATTTTGAACAACAGAAATTTATGCTTTTCTTAGCACTAAGTGGCTCACATTTGTTGGACTGGTTTAACGACTCGTAATCTTACGCTAGAAAGTGAACAGACTTACATCAACCATGTCTGAGAAATGTTTCGATACAGTGGTTAAAATCGAATCAATGACTTCTAAGATTATATCAGCGAATGGCCGAGTACCTTCGTCTATATCTATAACATAACGCAAATGTAATGAGAAACCTCCCAACATGTGACAATATACAAACATGTACAGGTGGTATGCGAACACAACATTGATCTAGATACGATCGTATTAGGATTTGAAATTGAAAACATCTGCTTAGTAAGTCGTTGCGTCTGGCGTGTCGTCTTCAGGAATTACAATAAGGATTGTACAAGTCAAACGTATTTTATTACAAAGAGATTTCTTTACGAGTTGGTTGTATTTTCCATCGTGACTTCGTGCGGTGGTACCGCAGATTTTTTAAATTTTACATTTCCGCTTTTAAAATATCAGTTACGTTCTTTTTTTTTTTTTTTTTTTATTTTTTTTTTTATTTTTTTATTTTTTTTTTATTTATACGTTCTTGCGTACAACTTATCTACTGAAAAGATTGCGTCAACTTCTTTTACTTTAGTTTTTAAATATGATTGTTAACAGTGGAGTTACAGAACTATATTGTCTTATTGAGGACTGAGAAAGAGAAAGATTGTTCTCGGCGTATGCTGTAACATAAATGCTGCGGTACTTGATAGTGAGTGTTTACGTAAGGAAGAGACACTTTAACATGACTATTAATTATTATCTGGAGACCGAGACTGACATAGCTTTGGCATGATGTAAACTCTGGAACAGATCCGAGAAATAAGTTGTTGTTTCTATGACAACTTGTATATGGTTCTTTATATTCGCAAATATATTGAGTTTTAAATATTTTGGCATATTCGACAGAAATAAAGAATCACGCTGATACCTTTGGCAAGTGGTGAATTCGGTAGGACAGTTGTTAAAGATGTATTTAATGTACAGATATTGCGATCTACTCGCGGTAAATGATAATCAAATACAACTGATATGTTCAGTCTTATTGAAAGTTAACCGGAAAAATCTCAGCCAGTGCATGTAGCGCAATACTGCCGGAGTTTTGTATGAAATGTAGCTACACAACAGAGGAATGTTTAAATCTTTTTTCACAGAGACATGCACACACACACACACATACATACATACATACATACGTACGTACGTACGTACAAACAGATACGTACATGCGTACACGCGTACACACGTACATACGTACACACGTACACACACACACACGCTTACACGTACACGCGTACACGCGTACACACGTACATACGTACACACGTACACACGCACACACGCACACACGCACATACACACGCACGTACACACGTACATACGTACACGCACACGCGCACTCACGCACTCACGCATACACATACACGCGTACACGCTTACACACGTACACGCGTACATACGTACACGCATAAATACATACCTTATTGAAATATTTCCTGCAGGGCGTTTCATGCCTTTATAAATGTTGAGTGGGGACATACCAAACATGTTATACAAACGGCTACAGAAAGACATTGTTTTTTCCTGCGATTGAGCGTGATTTTACTTTAGCTATGTAAAACGGAAAGAATACATAAGACTAAGACTAAAGTCCTAGACGAGGCTTAACTTTGCTAAGGTAAACACGAGCAAGTATTGAAACTGGTTTGTTTACCATAAATATATTGCAGTCTGTTGCAAGAAAATATTTAATTGCAAGGCAATTAGCTATATATTATGCATTACTTGTTATTCGAAAATCAGTCATTCTAAATCAAACACATCTGATGTTATGTACACGAACATACTGTTCGAAACATACATATAATAATAGCTTCTTTAGTGCTTTAATGTGTACAATACGAAATAATCCTTTTGATATTACGGGGACGTTTGTTGACCTGAGAAAACGATATACGCGGAGTACGGCCAAGGCTTGTGCTCTAATTCCGCCCACTTGACTTTTGGAAGGTTCTGTACTGTCTCGCTTTGGTGATAGAGATCGCAAGACGGTCGCGTATCACTGACACTAAACAAAGGCTTTCCCTCTTCGGTTCTCAAGTCGGTGTGTCAAACAGCTTACTGCTACAAATCAGTGTAGAGAAGATGCGTTATCTCTTACCCTCCTGGATGTTTGAACACCATAATTTTAATTGTCGAACTGTATACGTGAGTAACGCTAATGTCAATGTCTTTGCTAAAAGATACTTAACGTAACTTAAAGTAACCTATATGTCTACCCTGGGTAACAGAGGCTAGACTTACGGCCCAGATCGGTACGGCAGGTACCCAAGGAAAGATATGCTCTCCTTTGACAGTGAAGTCAACAACAATGTACATATAAAGGTGCATATATTTGAGTGAGTGAGAGTGTGCGCGTGTGTGTGTGTGTGTGTGTTTGTGAGTGAGTGAGTGAATGTGTGCGCGTGTGTGTGCGTTTGTGTGCGTATGTGTGCGTGTATGTGTGCGTGTGCGTGTGTGTGTGTGTGTGTGCGGTGTGTGTGTGTGTGCGTGCGTGCGTGTGTGTGTGTGTGTGTGTGCGCGCGTATATGTGTGTTCGGGGTGAGTTGGGGGTGAGAACGCATGCGAGGGTGAGTGCGCGCACGCGTGTGCGTGTATGCGGGTAAATACTTGCGTGTGCGAGCATGAGTGTATGTGTGCGTACGTGTATGTGTGTGTGTGTGTGCGTGTGTGTGTGTGTGTGTGTGTGTGTGCGTGTATGTATGTGTGTGTGTGTGTGCGTGTGTACGTTGTCGTATGTTGTCTGGGAAAACAGTAATAATAATTATTATAATAATAGGTAGAAGAGAGAGAGATGAGAGAGATGAACGAGAACGCTGACACCGTAAAATGTCCTCATAATTGAACGTCAGGTATATTTCTGGAATTCTGTCACCGCACCATTATTTCATATGTCGAACCAACTTTCATAACTCAGTGAAAAAGCTTCGACCCTAGTGTAAATGGTACTGTGGCCTTTGTACATAGCAATCATTTCTTTTCCGAGGAATTGTTCTCGCTACCATTTCTAGTACTCTATGTTCATTAGGACACGGTAAATGTGAGAAGTGGGAACCTCGTGTGGAACCCGCGAGATGCGTGCGTGTTTAACCCGAGAAATCTTTGTTGTGATCGATGCACAACTGATAATCAGTGATCTATATATCTGTCCTTGCTTGACGTCAGTGTTGTATATGGAATTGACATTTGTAGGCAGTCTTTGACCTTCACGACTCTCCGGCTCTTAATTTATGATAATTGGTTTGTGACTAAAATCAGATTGCATGTTTAATATTGTTTCTGATACAAACTATTCTTCTCAATGTTTGTTTACCTGCCTGTCTGTCTGTCTGTCTGCCCGCCCATCTGTCTGTCTGTTTTTTTAGCTAATTGGGGCAAGTATGTAGTCTCTTCCCTCTAGCAACTGCTAACCAGAAACACTTTGAAACACACTTTGAAAACATTAACAATATTGAGTATTAAAAATATTAGTCGAAAACGGCATAATTGGAGGTTTATATCTTCACAGAAAATTCTGTTTCGGAAAATAATTATTGAGTAGTCAAAGGAAGATCCGATCATTATCTTTTTAATTATAGTTGGCATTTGGCGTATTTCTCTCAGTGTAAGTAGGTTTTGTTTTTTTGTCTGTAGCGTTTCCCGACATATTTGGTGTTTATTGTTCAAACGCACTATTTGGTCAATATTACTCAATATCACTGCCTGTTGGAATTCTGCTTTAATTTCAACAAATATAATAACGCTTTAATGCACCTAACAAGCAGATGAAAAATGTATCCCATTGCGGTTCAGTAACTATGTAGTAACGACATAAAAACACCACAAGTCTTGTTGGCTGTTTTCTCAAGACATGTAATGTTTCCGATGTTTGGTTGACAATTCTTCATTTTATTGAATATCGCCTGCGGACAGCCTTGTTGTGCAATTCCTAATCGCTTGGTCTATTAGTATTTCTCGCTGAATCTATGTCAACAATTCATCACTTGTGAAGTACCTGTGCTTTTGTGGAAATGTCAAGCTATTGTGCTTCTTCAAGGATTTCAATTTATTTGTGAAATTACTCCAGCCTGAAGTGACAGCTTCTTTGTTGTTCACTGGCGAGATAGTGATTTGTGCGAACTATCTAGGACTTTACGTGTAGGTTCCATTTGAACGCGTATTTGTGACGTTGATACCTCACATGGACAGCTTTATAATAAACAAAAAGTTCAATGTTGTTTAAACCCTTGAGAGCCATTAATAAAGGCTGGTGACTTATAGGAATTGAGGCGAAGACCAAATGTAAAGCGAGAAGTGACAGAAGTGAAGCTCTGACAGTCAGTACTCGTCAACTCTCCTCAGCTCTTGCAAACTCTCTTCCACTCTCATTCTCTCTTAAACGGGGACTTAGAGTTGAAGATAAGAATTGTTTAAACTCCTTGAAAATTGAGTGCTTAAGAAAGCACTAGTCGGTACTCTCACCAGCACTCATCAGCTCCCACTAACTCTTACCAGCTCTCATCAGCACTCGTCAACTCTCATCAACTCTCATCAACTCTCATCAACTCTCACCAACTCTCATCCACACTCACAAACTCTCATCAACTCTCACCAACTCTCACAAACTCTAATCAACTGACACCATTCTCATCAGCACTCACAAACTCTCATCAACTCTCACCAACTCTCACAAACTCTCAACTCTCACCTACTCTCACCAACTCTCACCAACTCTCATCAACTCTCACAAACTTTAACCGACTCTCAAACTCACAAACTCACAAGCTCTCATCAACTCTCATCAACACTCGTCAACTCGCACCAACTCTCACCAACTCTCATCAGCACTCACAAACTCTCATCAACCCGGGGGTACTGCTGTCGCAATCACTACGTCTCAAGTGTTACCTCCAGAATGCAGATACATGTCACTGTCGCTGTTTAACAGTTCTTATACATCCTATCGTGGCTGTCGGTAAGCTTGTGTGAGGATGTCGTAGTGTGGCACTTTAATTCAAACCCCTTTTTTATTTTTTGTTTGTTTTTAGTTTTAGTTTCAGTATAACATGTGCATTACAACAATTATGATCTATTAATTTAATTCTAAGACGCATTTGAAAACATATGTCATAATGTTGAATTCTGCGCAATATAAATTTTATATATTATTACTATTATTATTATTATTAATAGCTGTAGTAGTAGTAGTAGTAGTAGTAGTAGCAGCAGCAGCAGCAGTAGTAGTAGTAGTAGTAGTAGTAGCAGTAGTAGTAGTAGTAATAGTAGCAGTAGTAGCAGCAGTAGTAGTAGTAGTAGTAGTAGTAGTAGTAACAGTAGTAGTAGTAGTAGTAGTGGTAGAAGTAGTAGTAGTAGTAGTAGTAGTAGCAGCAGTAACTGAACAATAGTAGTAGTAGTAGTAGTAGTAGTAGTAGTAGTAATAGTAGCAGTAGTAGTAGTAGTAGTAGTAGTAGCAGCAGTAGTATTAGTATTAGTATTAGTAGTTGTAGTAGCTTTAGTAGAGAGTAGTATATTATCGAGACATTTCTGAGCCATTTTGAGGCCATGAAATAAAACCAGTGAACATCTTTAGTTCATCATGCAATCAATTCTGAAGGGGATACGATTTCCTCCAGCAGTTTTTGACCGAATGATTTACGACTTTGTACCACATGAAGTTAAGATTATGTTCTACCCCCTGGCGCTGCATTCCTTTCAATGCTAACAGATTTGTAACTGTAACAGTGTGTTGTAGTCTATAGACGTATTCAGATACACAGTATCCTTAAGGTTCCTCGTATTATTATTAGCGGCTATTCTGTAAATTTTAGAGGATTTATCGAGTTGACAAACATCGGTTAAATTCGATCAGTATTTGCAAATACTCAAAATCGCTGAACTAAATATTCTGAGACATGTTCAACACGACAACAGATAAAAAGTATTTCTTGACAAAGGAAATGTTTATTCTAAATCAGTAGGTCATCAAATTGACCACCAACATAAGAGTTGAAAATTCCCACCAAGCCTAACTTTTGAACCAGTTGACACAAACCCATAACATGACCATTTCAGTTTACATCTCTTGAAGAGTAGAAGTGTTTGGTGTTACTCATTTCTTACAGCTGAAAAGCTGAAAATTCCTAAGAATCCTAACTTTTTAATCAGATAACAAAACCCATAACATGTGTGGAGATAAGATGTATTTTATGTCTCATTACTCATTTCTTTACATCCGATTGGGGAACTATTTGCATTGTTGTATTGTCTTCTCTTCTTTAATTCAAACCGTGAAAATTACCCACGAAATACCTGCCTCATTTAATATCACTTACGTCAAATGCGATAACCTTTCGTCGTGAAAAATCTGCGGATTACGGTAAGCTGATAAACCATTAACCCGTGTACAAACCCGATAGCCTTTCCCACTTGTTATCCTCAGCTATTCTCTCGCAACTTGAATTGTAGAGACAATAACGTAAAGTGTGATGATTTAGGTGAAAGCTAGTCTTTAGAATTGTTCTCATGGAGTTGTTTTTCTTAAATTTATTTTAGTTGTGTAAATCCAAAGAACTGAACGGATAACCTCGGGACTTATTTTGAAAAATATATTATGTCAGAGGCGAAGCTAGCTGTATTTTATTACCTAATTAAGTACGGACGTTCATCTCGAGAAGAACGCGAAAGGCGACTTTACACATTTGGTGTGAATGGGATAATGATGACATACTATGTGCTCGACCTACACATTTACGGCACAACATATCTGATACATACAAGCTGCGTATACTGTACGTGACGCATAAACACATAATAATAATAATAATAATAATAATAATAATAATAATAATAATAATAATAATAATGTATTCCTAAAGCGCTTTTACAAAATAGTCCTAAGCGCTGTACATTCTTCAATGTTTTTAAACGTTAAAACTTGTTACAAAACCTATCAATAATAAAATACTTAAAAATATTAATAATTATAATAATATATACATACATACATACATACATACATA